>BMAO01034421.1:0-26270 GCA_019973975.1 Trichonephila clavata | reverse complement strand
CCTATTTTCAGATATTTCGAAATATTTTTAAAATTATTTTCTCAAATACTCTATTTTATGGTGATCAATAACTTTGAACTGATTTTACCATGTGCCTAACTAACCTAGGACAATAAAATTGCCTAATTTTTTAAATAAAAAACTCAAAAAAACTAACATATTTTGTCAGTAATTAAATGTAAGGACGCATGTGGTAATGTATTATGTTATAAAAGATGTATATTTAAAATTACTTGTATGCTTAAAATTAGAAAACGTCGTTAAAAAGTTCATTAATTTAAATATAAAATTATTTTTTTCATGTTGCAAATACAGTGTACTCCTGGACAAACATGCTTTTTTCTTGTTCTCCTTTCAGATTTCTTTTTGATGGGTAAAATATGTAAAATTAATAGATATTAATTTTCAAAACAACATTTTCAAAAATAAGATATTAATTTTCATGAATTTGTTATAGCACTTATTTTTATAGCACTTATGAATTTAATATTTGTTTTATGTGGTTTTTTAAGTGCTTTAAAAGATGTATCTTCATTTAAAGTGGTCCGGTCTGTCCATGGAGCACATGTTAAATTGCGTAAGATTATGTAACTGTTTCTCAGAAACTACTTACTTCTCATGGATAAAACCTTTACAGAAGGTTATGTGTACAATCAACAAACATTTAACGAAGGGTTTGTTTTTTGTTAAAAATTAAAGTAATTATGATTTTTTTTAAAATTTAGTTTTAAAAAGCCTTATCTGAAAAGATATATCTAATTCCCTCCATTAAAATGTGTAAACTTGTTAAAAGTATGCTCAATGAAAAGTTGAAGATTATATAATTCATAGATTTTGAAAATGGTACATAAAGTGAAAAATATTATTTTTGAGAAAACAGGCTTTAAAGTAAAAATGTGTAATTTATTGAGCATTTACTTCTCTTGGTACTTTCGAAAAGCACATGAAGCATATTTTTACCCTCTTCGCCTACAAAAGACTCTTTTAATTATTTTTTTCATTTTTTAACTACTTTTACCCCTTTTTTTAGATCTCAAGATGCTTCCGTTGGGCTACAGGAATCTTACGACCATTGAATTTTTTGAAGCATGACACACAGTTATAACTTGGTTCAATACATTGAATTGATTAACAGCCATATTTGTGCCTAATTTTAAAGTTTTTAATTCCAAAAATGTTGATCTTGGAATCACTGACCATATGGTGTTATTAACAACATACCGTATACATTTATAGTATAAACTGAATACACTATAGTTTTTCTACTTGAAACCTCATATGGATTCTCGCTCATCAGAAACTTATGCTAGGAGAAACACAGGTGCTCCTAGCAGAGATCATTAAACGCACGTCAAGGAGTAGCTTCATTTAAAAAATTAAATAAAATACTTCTAATTATTGTATTTCTTTATTTAATACATCGTTTGATAAAGAAATATTTTAACTTTTAGAGAATATAAAAAACTGGAAATCGATAATTTTTCAAAAATCCATGTGCTAAACCCTGTTAACGAATTTTCTACATAGCGAACTCTTTTTCGGGATTTAACGACTTCGTTAAATATAGGTCTAACTATGCACACACACACACACACACACACATATATATATATATATATATATATAATACATATGTATTGACTTCAAATCATATCGAAAGATTTGGTAAGCTTTTCAAATTCATAATGAAGTTGAGAATAGGAACACATCTGTTGTGATTTAAATTTCTTATGATATAAAGGATGGGGAAATCCGTTTAAGTAAACAAAATACCTCATACTTTAAATAAATGAATTTTTATGACATATGGATGCATAAATAACTTTCAGGCTGGGGATGCGCTAGGTTTGGAACTGAATGCTTGAATAAAATGTAGGTCATTGCAGATTACAATGGCATAAAGACTTTCATTTACTTCTTCAATATAACGTTATTTTAAACTACTGATATACGTCTATTTCTATTTTGTCACAGGATAATTCTGTTGGGGATAATTTATGGTATTTACTCGATTTTATGCCGCACTATTTTTCCAGTGTTAATGCTACTGAAAGTCGGATGTGGCTTAGAATCGAAGGCAAAACTTTTCCACACAGATGAAACAAATTTCGTTGATGGAGTAAGCAAAATGATATAATGTCCAACAGTCATTTTTAATACTTTTTTACATTCTTCTATAATAGATTCTTTTAAGAAAATGCTGCATAACAAATTCATTGGATGGGACGGAAGTAGACAGCATGTGAGAACATGATGACATCAGCACCAATTACGAAGTCAGTTGTGACATTGGGAGTGTGACGAATCATTTTCGAAACATAATACTGACCATTAGAGTAATTATAGGCTGTGTACGTATTTGAAGTTTTTAATACTGGTAAACAGGGGCGTAACGTACACCCCCCGCATTGCGGAAGTGGGCAGGATTCTAAGGACCCAAATGGACCCAAAGCTCGATTGATGCCAAGTACCGGCTTAGGACCCTGAACCTGATTTTGCAAGGGTCTCTAAGCTTCTCTATTACATCACTTATGGTAAGCTTAATTAATTATTAACTTTTTATTATTTCTCATTAAATATTACTTTAAAAAATTTCTTAAGCATCGGATATCAATAAATTTTTTGCAAAAGTTTTTTAAATTTCCCCCCTCAAAAACGTGTAGAGATTTTGACTTGTGGTTTAGAATCGAAGGCGGCTGGCGGCTTATATTCGAGTAAATCCAGTATATTTATGTTAAGTATTTTAAATATATCTAGTCCTGATTGATGATCATTCACGTCAAGTGTATATGGATGTGTATGGGATTTAAGCACGTTTCACAAAATTATCTGTAAATATGATGGCATTTCGTAAATAGTTGTAGAGAGAAAAACGTGTTCTGCCAGTTTCCTTTCTTCACTAGCAATCAATAGCGCTTTACTAAAATTTTTACTTATTTATATTTTTTGCAAAAATACTATTCGAATATTTAATAAAATTTATGGAAAAGTATCCTTTTTTAAAAAGTATTTTTTAATTTATTTCATAAGGTTAAATTTTCTTTAATAATAAGTATAATTTATTATTTGTCCCATATTTAAACTAAAAATAACTTGAATAAGAAAAGTTATTAAATATTTTAAATATTAGTAATTTTTCGATTCTATTTTTTTTGCATTTTTTGTTGCTGCATATTATGAACGGGTTCTATTCATTTCTTACAGAATACGTCTGACCAAATAATTAGTGCAAATATCAAATACCAGAGGATAAAAATAAATATTAAAGGCAGTCAATCATTTTGTTGCATTATTAATATTACTGGTTCTTTGAATTTTAAGATACGACCTTAAGAAAAAGGAAAAAGAATTAAATAAAAAACATCTGCAAAAATTCAAAAATAAATTATAATTATCAAAAATGTTACCTTGCTTTATAATTAAGAAAAAAATAAATAAAACCAGGTATAAAATAAACCATGCTTTGAAAATCGCTTAAATATATGTAATTCGCTCTAACATATGGATATATTTTCAAATGCATACAAACAATTGCAAACAAATCAACAGTACAAAGCAAAATAAACCGAATAAATATAAATGACAGGGATAAATCTATACTTGAGCAAATTCAGTACATTGAATTTTATGCAATGTTTTTTTTCACTGGAATGCATTACAATGTATACTTAAAAGCTTAATGTGTTAAGAAAAATTTCTCAAGGTTGTATATTTAAATGTTATATAAACAAGACAATACGCCATTTACTTTTAAATGAATGTATGTGATTAAAATGTTAAATAATCTTGAATCTTTGCAATTTTAATACGAAGAGAATGTATTTAATAAAGACTCCAGTCGAAAGAAAATATATGAGATATTTATTCCAAGAAAATAGCAAGTCATTCAAGAGAAGTCCAGAGCTCTGTCTAATCTGTTAACGCTGTTACACTTAACACATTTATAATCGTAACAACTAATTTAAGAGGACGTTTAGTTTTTTGGTATTGCAAAGGACATGTAAATATTTTTTTTTAATTTTGTGATTGGTTAACATTTCTTAATTACTTTGTAAATTTGTACCTTTGAATTTGAACAATATAAAAATACAAGCAATAACTTCATTTAGCAATATCTATAGTAAATTGTGTTTTGAATTTCAATGACAGCATTCAAAAAGGGTAAGTTTCCACTTAAGTACAACGAATAAAACCTAGAGTAATTCTAATTTATCTAAAAAAATTGCTTTTTTTTGTCTAAAATATCATATATTAAACATAAATAAATCCTGGCACATTTAAGTATTTGCAGTGTTTATCTAAATAAGTTGATTCAGGCACACTTAACTGCTCTTTAAAGCTAAACCGTCATGCTATGAAAATATGAAACGGAAGAATAAGAAAGATATTACAATGTTTCATTCAGATTCTTCTGCTGTTTTATTTTAAAGCCAACATGTAGCTAGTGAATTTAATTTGTTAACATTAAGTATAAAAATGTTATATCATAAGTTTTAAACTTTTTTTCCTTTCACGTAATAGACTGTACTTGTTTAAGTACAATGGCGAAATCAAGCAGCTTTAGTAGAACTTAGTGTACCATAGCTGCATTATTTTTAAATGATTAAGTAAAATTAGTACAGCTACGTTTTTTAGTGTATTTGAATAACAAAAATAATTAAAGTACTTTTTGTGCATGAATTACATTATTATACAACCAAATAAATAATATCCAGTGGTATCAATAGGTCTCTGCAAATATATTTTTAGAAACAGAAACCTTTCAGCAAAATTTAGATGATTCCTGTGTTGCTACTAAACAAAAATTAAAAATAAAGGAGAATATTTCATGAATTTTCAAGCTTTTACTCCGGAGAAAAATCATCAACTGGATGCATTTAAATTTTAAACTAAAATTAGCAATCAAAACAAAAATTCGAACTGCTAGTATGCAAAAGAATTTGTATTCATCTCTTTTCGCTTAACCCATTAACCATCAATTACTTTCTTGTGAAAATCTTTTCACAAGACAACGCTTTCTGAGTGTTAAAAAGAAGTAAAAACCTTGAATTGTTTGCTTAATGTGCTGGCTACTTATGAAAATTCCAAGATAATGACAGACGATAAATGTTTCACCTCATGGCAAATGGAATATATATATATATATATACAAAATGATCGTTGTACAATTTTTGGCGTGAAGGGAGTTAAAAAAATATTTAAATAGGTTACGAATGTGTTTTTTAAGTAATATTTTATTTATAAAAAGTTAATTCCTTAGTTTATTTTGAAATTGTGCTATTTATTTTTTTTCTAACAACAGCTGATAGGAATGAGTGTGACTTCAATGATGTATTCGTATTTAATGAAATTGTTTTTTAGAGACAGGAAATATTCTTCGTTTACTTAAATCGTCCAATGGAAAGTTTCGAAATTCTTATTTTCACTTAATAAAGATTTTTATGGAAGCAGTTTTTGAAATTTTAGTCATTTAGTAGATTTGTAATTTTCTAAGTTGAACATAACACACACACACACACACACACCACACACACACACACACACACACACACACACACATACACACATATAATTCAAAAATTTGTTTTATCCAATATGTGAATGATTTTCCTTTGTATATATATAAATAATTTTAAAAATATACAGTGGGCGTATGGTTTTAAAATCAAATAGGGTTGATATTTTTACATATTTTGCGCAGGCACATTAATTTTTAAATATTGCACGTAAATGCATTTCAGCATATTTGCAGGAAGTTTTAAATTTGGGGAAAATTTTCTCGTATACATAAAATCGGTCGCTATAATATTTAATGTATCTAATTAAGCTCTCCATGGCCTGAAACACGTATTTAAAACAATTAAATTTCTAAATTAAACTATTTTAAAGATATTCATATAGAACTATAGAAAAACAAGTTCTTATGACAACTCATTAAAGGGATTACAGTTGTACATGATGAATAAGTTTAACCTTACAATCAAATTTTTTTTGAATGAAAATTTTACTAATAGGAAAATTTAAACTGAAAAAACCAGAATATCATCCACATTCAAAAAATCAATTTTTTCATTTTAGTATTAAAAAGTATTACATATTTTTCTGAATCTAAAAATGTATATAACACTTATGTGTCTGTCGATAAAATAACCTTAAAATATAAAAAAAAGTAATTGACAAACATGTAAATAAATATTTATAAATGTGTAGACTTTCACTTTTTCTCCAGAGCAAAACTTTTTGCTTTTAGGTATACCTTAAAAAAAACTTTTGCACTATATGGTTCCAAATTTTTTATATTTCTTTATAGAATATCTGTGCATATATTGAACATGTTTTTTTTTAGTCGAAGTAGCACACATTTTATTAAAAAAATAGTTTTATGTGTAAGAAAGGAGAAAAAATAAAAATTTCCAAAATTACAAAGTTTTATAATTTTTTTAAAGGAATTACCTTAATGTTTTACTAAAAAAATAGACTCACTATATTTTGTGTATTGTTCTATGCAAAAGATATTTTACATATTTAAAAAAAAACTTTATTAAAGAATGGTACCTAAACAAATATCATGTATTATGAGATCTAAAAAATTATGTCCAACTAATACAAATTAAACAGAAAAAAAAATTCAATAAAAAAATTTATTTTTGTATTTCTACAGAATGAATACAATACTTAGATCATAAAAAAATCTAAGCTCTATTTGAAATTTTTAATGATATACAAGCAAAGAGCAAAAGCAAAGAGACTTATTTTTGGCGTTTTACTCTTTCGCGTATATCCTGGTACACTTAAGTTAGAATAACATTTAATTCAAGGCATTTTCGGAGGGAACCAATAATTATACAGAAACAACACTTCTGAAGATAGTTCATTTCAAAAGGTTAAATCGTGTCTAATTCTGACTGAAACATCCTAAGAATTTTGTGCATGACACCTAAGGCTGTAATTACCACTGTTGATTGAATGATGTCCGGCATAGAGGTTGCGAAAACGATTATTCGATTGCCTTGCCCACTCAACCATTAATTTTGGTCGATAGCAGCTGAGAAGTTTCTATGGAACTCTCACACTGACGGAGGGTTTGTTAACAAGTGTAACACTGCTCTGTTTATAAGCGATAAGAGATGAATGCAAATTCTTTTGCAAACTGGGCATTTAAATTTTTGTTTTGATTGTAAATTTTAGTTAAAAGTTTAAATGCATCCAGTAGATAACTATTTTCCGGAACAAGAATTTGAAAATCTGGGAATTATTCTCGTAGAAACAAGGGACATACATATATATGGCTTTGCATAATATCTTTAGTAAATTAAACATGGTTGAAATCTTAAAAAAAAATTCTTTTTTTTAAAATATATATGGTGAGGCCTTCTTTCTATCTTTGATTTACTCATATATTTAATTATTTTAATAAAATTGTTAGTGCTAGTGTTTTTAATAAATACAGTTGATGGCTCTTAAATACTTCTCTTCCACGATTTTCAATGTAGGGAATTCGGAAATCATTCATTAAAGGCAATAATTTAGATTCTTGAAAACATTCGATAGGAAAACAGAGATTGGCAAGGCAATGTGCAATTTGTTGCTTGAGTAGAGTAAAAAATAGAAAGATAATTCAAAAAAGCCGATATTATCTCTGTCCACATTCAAATGTAAGTACCACACTATGCTTCAAATCGTGTATGTATATATATATATATATATATAAAGGAGAAAAGCGACTCACTCACTCACTGACTGACTAATCACGATATCTCCGAAACTGTTCATACTACAGACTTCAAATTTGGTATACAAGTTCCTTTAATAGAGTAGAGATCATCTAAGAACGGATTTTTTGAAATTCCCACCGCAAGGGGTGTTACGGGGGTTAAGGGGCGTTATAAATAATTGTTTCCATTTTTAAACTACTCGACGCACAATCTTGAAATTGGGTAAGTAGATTCCTTTCATAGAGTAGAGATCCACACTACAAAATGAGTTTGGTGAAAATCGACCCCCAAGTGGCGTTGCGGGGGTTTAGGGGGCGTTTTAGATAATTATTTCCATTTTTAAACTATTAGATGCACAGTCTTTAAATTTGATAAATAGATTCCTTTCATAGAGTAGAGATCTGTTACAAGATGAGTTTTGTGAAAATAGCCCCCCCCCCCAAGTGGCGTTGCGGTGGATTAAAAGGCGTAATAGATAAATATTTCCGTTTTTAAATTATCATATCTGCCTGCTTGAAAATTGGTAGCATGTTTCTTTCATGGAGCAAATATCCGCTACAAAATGGGTTTCATGAAAATTGACCCCCAAGTGGCGTTGCATGGCTTAAGGGCGTTGATAATTATTTCCATTTTTAAACTACTCGACGTACAATTTTTAAATTTGGTAAGCAGATTATTTTCATAGAGTAGAGATCCGCTACAAAATGAATTTGGTGAAAATCGACCCCCAAGTAGCGTTGTGGGGGCTTAGGGGGCGTTTTAGATAATTATTTCCATTTTTAAACTATTCGACGCACAGTCTTTAAATTTGATAAGTAGATTCCTTTCATAGATTAGAAATCAGCTACAAAATGGGTTTTGTGAATATAGTTCCCCCAATTGGTATTGCGCGGGATTAAGGTGGGTGGGTAATAGATAAATATTTCCGTTTTTAACTACTAGACCTACCTGCTTGAAAATTGTATTCATGTTTTTTTCATGGAGTAAAATCTGCTACAAAATGGGTTTAGGGTAAATTAACCCTAAGGGGTGTTGCGGGAGATAAGAGGCGTTATAAATTCCGATTTTTAAACTATTAGACGTACAATCTTGGAATTGGGTAAGCAGATTCCTCTTATAGGGTAGGGATCCGCTACAAAATGGTTTCGTTGAAATCGACTCCGAAGTGGCGTTACGGGGCTCAAGGAGCGTTCTAGATAGTTATTTCCATTTTTAAACTACTGGAAGTACAGTCTTGAAATAGATAAGCAGAATCCTTTCACGGAATAAAGATGCGCTGTATAAAGTGTTTTGTGAAAATCGACCCCAGGTGGCGTTGCGGGGGCTCAGGGAGCGTCATAAATAATTATTCCCATATTTAAAGTATGAGACGTACAGTCTTGAAATTTGGCTAGCAGATTCCTTTCATATTGTAGAGAACCACTACAAAATGGATCTACCCGCTTGAAAATTGGTAGGCACGTTTCTTCCTTGGGACAGAGTTTTGCTAACAAAAAGTAAAACGAAAATTGACCCTGAAGGATGGTTGTGAAGGGTCAAGGGAAGTTATAGAAAATAATTACTGTTTTTGAATAGTTGTACCCACGTACTTGAAATTTGTTAAGCATGTTTCTTTTGTTGAATAGAGAACTACTAAGAATATATTTTACGGAAATCAACTCCTGGTGGAGCAGGGGATTACTGGGCGTATTCCCAAAAAATCTCTTTTTTTCGAACAACAAGGACTATAATAATGGAATTTGGTTTGCATTTTCCTTTTGTTAAATAGAAATCTACTAAGAACAGTTATATTGGAGAACGACTCTCAACGAATTACGGAGGGTATTGATAGTAAAAACTTTGTTTTTGCTGCATTAGATTTAGGCTTAAAATTTGTCTTGCATGTTTATTTTACAGAGTAGAGATCCACCACAAAAATTGATTTTGCGGAAATCCACTTTCTTGTAGGGTTACAAAATTGCAAGCATCATTCTATGCTTCAATTTTAGAGATTTTTAGAAAATACAAATTAGAAGTCAGGTCCTTTTTTATATCAAGAGTCAAGAGTTACAGTTATAGTTATATTTTTCAACATATTCGAATTTTTAATGCTAGGGCTTAAATATCAAAAAATTATGTATATATATATATATATATGTGTAATAATTCCCATTAATATAAACCTTTAAAATAACTTTTAACTACCAATGGTCTATCCCTTCAGGACCAACGTTTTAGTGATAAGTTAACCTACCACCTAAAGAGATTATTTTAAACTACACCTGTCCACCCACTCAGATCATGTGATTTGAGAAGCCTATAAATACCGAGATTCCTGGAGACCAACTCTCTTTCGCTTCTGTATTTTGTCTGCGTAAACATGTAGCCGGCTGCAGTGTGTTTGTGTGTGAGTGTATTGTGTCGTCCCTGTAATGTCTTATGTGTTCAAGATGGATAATAAACAAGTTTATTCAATCACCGTACTGTCTTATCAATCTCATATAAAGAATCCATTCCAACAACATCGTCGTATTACATATATATATATATATATTTCTATATAAACTATACATATTTATAAAACATCGTGGAATACCCAGTGAAGTGGGTGGGTAATAGCAAGTATATATATATATATATATTTATTTATTTATTATTTATATATATGCACACGCACAAAAAATCCTCACTCGTTTGGAAAAGAGGTAGTTCGACCATGAAATTTTTCTTGCAAGTCTGAGATAAATTCTTTAATATATATGAAACATTATCTAGAGCGTGTAGAGTGTTCTTATAAAAAGCATACATTTAGGGGGTTTTGTTTCACAATTATAAAAAAAATGCAGTAAAAATTTTAAATTGAAAATTAAAGTAAAATTCTTCTATTTTCGTATTCTGTTAAGTATTATGCTCAGTAATATGTATTATAATTGTTTTCCTTTTTGGAACATCTTGAGCAAAACAATTGACGTATTCTAAATAAGACTCAATGATAATGGTATAGGTATTGTTTGTCCTAATTGGGGCTTAATATTTTTTATATATTTCTGTAAATAATTTGCTCAAACTCCAACGTTGTTAAAGAAAGAGTCAGATATTTTAGAAAGGGATGAAATAACTATTTAGAAATTAAACACATAAGATGATTATTATTTGAATTATAGGCATTTATATTTGAACAATTAAATAAAAATCAAAAAAATTTAAAACAAAATTTGTGTGATGTTGTAGGTGATTACATATAAATTATTATGATAATTAAAGAAATTGTGGTTATTTCTTTATTTTGACTAGATGAATGTTTTTAAACACTGACAATAATTTATTTTGTGTATTATTTTTAAGTTATATCTTAGCATATAAATAATAAGTACTTCAGTAATAAATTATATGTCATTACTTACAAATAAATACTATTATATAATACATATGACAAAAATACCATTCTATAAGAGAGTAGATGGAAAACAAAGATAAAGAAGCTTTCACCATTATTTGTGGACAGATCAATATAATCACCAAAAACTAATGTTCTGAAATAATTGCTCCTAAACCATTAATTGTATATTCTCATGTTGTAATATGTATTACGCTTTATGTTATTTTCCATTATTTTTCCACTTGAATCCCTTTACATATGTAATATATACATCCATTATTAAGTATGTTAAATAATGTCTGTTTTAACTAAAGCAGTGCTTCTCAAAATTTCAGTACTTGCGACCCAATATTCAATCATAATTTTCATCGCACCCCCCTTCCTTACAATAACAATGTATTGAATTCAAAAATACTATATTTTGATGCGAAAGCCACAGTACGACTTTTACTTCTTAAGTGCCACTGGGGTATATAAACGTCTCTCTCACCCAAAATGTTACTTGCCTCGGATGTATATATACGTGTTTCTTAAGTATGATCTTTTCTGTGCATTTTTTTTTCCTTTTCCTCATTCCTTATTTATTCCTTTTCTCCCCACCCAATACATCACATATGCGTGCCTACGCGGAAAACTGAGGCATTGGAGAGAGAATGACATAACTTTATAGCAACAGTTTAGGGATATTTTATAAACCGTACAAACAAAATAAGTGTTAATTTTTGTATATAATTTTATATATGACAAAACCATGGGAAACTTGTTTTATACTTAGTATTGTTAAATTAAGTATAAAACATATTGTGCAGTACTAATACATTTATATCAGTGTAAATGTGTATTTTATTTTTTATTATGTCAGAATGTATTTGTTTGTTTACTTTCAGAAATTAGTAGTTTTTTAAATAATCTTTCGCTTACGACTTTTCAATGTGTTCACGCCCTCCTCATAGACTAGTCACGCCCCTCAAGGGGGCGTGCCCACAGATTGAGAAACGCTGAGATATGTTTGCACTTAATACATACAGCTCATCATAGCAATATTTTTTGAAGGGAATATAGTATACGCAATGATAAACTACACAAGCACACGCAAACAGACACATACACAAATATATTTAGCTGTCGTGTTTCCGAGTAACATCAAGCCATTTGGTAAAAACTATTTTTATTCAACGAAAACTTTTCGGTGTGTGCTTGCTTAGAGAGACACGGACACGCGTTTTGTATAAGAGTCTTGGGCAACTTATAGTCAGATATTTCTAAAATACACTTCTTATTGAAGAGATATATTTGAAAGTTAAGCATGACATACGAGGTAATAAAATTTAATGGTAGGGGATAAAAGCTCTGTTTAGAGCCATATGTTCGTCAACAAGAAGTGGATAGTCAATTTAATGATGAAGATCAATTTAAGGTAATTTACTTGAAGATGTAACGGAATATAAAAGTTAAAAGTGGTATAGGAATTTAATTTTAGATCTAATTTAATTATCCTTACATATATATATATATATATATATATATATATATATATATAATGAGAGAGAGAGAGAGAAATATGGTGTAAGAATAATTAAATGGTAACTCAACCAAAATTCTACTTCTCACTTAATCTTTATTTCATTGCCTTACAAGCTCAAACTCACACACGCACTTACACACACAAACACGCACAATATATATATATATGTCCTATAAAGTGATTTTTCTATGATTTTAAAAAGTGGAGGCATTCAAAGGCCGCAATTATCATTTGGTGATGAATCTCCTTGTTGTGCTACTGTATTCAGACGGTTTAAAGAATTTTGCAGTGATCACAATTCTCTTCAGGATGAAGAACACACAGGAAGGCCACGTTCAGCAGTAATCCCAGATAATGTGCCTTCAATACGAAAAATTTTAAAAGATGATAATCATTGTACCAATTAAATGATATAGAAGGTAATTAACTTTTCATTCGCAGCCATATACAAAGTTATTCATGAAGAATTACATATGAAAAAAGTAGTTTGCCGTTGGGTTCCCCATAATCTAACTGAGCAGCGAAAACAGGAACGTGTCAGAATCATTAAAAAATCCCCTAACTTGCTAAATGATGGCATTTCTACCATGTCATTTCTAAAATTATAATGGGCGAGGAAACATGCATGCCGTTTTTTGACGTTCCGACACGTCAAGAAAGCAAAGTATGGGTCTTTGAAGATGATCCCACACCAAAAATGGTGAAAGGCCAACGAGCAAAGAAAAAACAATGTATGCCGTTTTTTTTTCAGTAGTAAGGGCTAGTAGTCAACGCTGTAAAGTTGGAAGGACAGAAGACAGTAACAGCAAACTGGTATACGACTAAATGTCTTCCAGAAATTCTCCGAGAATTTAATGTTAGGGAACAAATGCTTCACCATGACAGTGCATCTTCCCATACAGCCGGATTAATAGCTGAGTATGCAAAAACAAATGAAAGTGATTCAGCTAACCACCTTATTCTCCGGATCTATCTATATTTGACTTTTGGTTATTTTTAATCTAAACAAAGAACCTACGTAAACTTCGTTTTCAATCAGAAGAAGACATTGATGTGGCTATAAATTCATTTTTTTCCCATCAATTAATAGAAATGAATGGTTTCAGGCATTTAATATGTGGAAAATTCATATATAAAAGTGCATTGATGCTGGAGGTTTGTGCATATAGATACACACCTATAAACCTTGAATAATTTTTGTGAACAAAAAGGCAGTATAACTTTTATGTATGTTATTTTAAGTCTTAAAAAATACAAAATAATTCGAAATTAAGGACATAGTATTACCTGTTGTTATTTGAAACGTGTAATATGTAAGAGAAAAAAATTGCCTCTTTCAGCATGCTATTTCTTCAAAAAAGAGTCTAGAGAGCTTGGGGATCACAAGCGTTTAGTTTAACTTATAGTTACTACAGTCAAGGCTAAAATAAAAACATCTGCGTGGCTCTCTATCTACTAAAAAAACTCTTACTAACTCTGTCCCCTTTTTATTAGCAAAAATTGGCCATTGTATGGGTAAAAGGAATGTTCACTGTGAACTCCTCCAGACTAGGGAGAAAGTTACTAGAGAAAGATATGTATACGCATAAAATTTCATGATTTAACATGTATTCCTTCCTCGAACCCTTCAAGTTTCAACATAAAAGAAAATTGGCATTAAATATACGGAATACAAAAGAAGAAAATAAAATACGTTAAAAAATACCAAACTCCCACCCAATAACATTTAAGAAAATATGTAATATTTTTGGAACAAAAATAAATATTTCTCAAATTCGATCCAAATGCCGACATAAAAACTACCGCCCCAGGCCCTTGTTCGTTTTGTCTGACCTTAGAGCCACCCCTGAGGACGACACTTATTCCAATTTTTAAACGGGGCCTTTCAGAGAGAGTGTGAAAAAACGAAACTTAAACATTAAATGACAGATTTTCGCGAATCTTCTAGAAAGGTGCTGGGGATCCACAAGGGGCCACGAACTATAGTTTAAGAACCATTGATGTATACCTTTCTTTTAATCTAAAGAGGGTCTCCAATATTACAATATACTGATAATTTCTCTTTTTTTTGGCAGAAATAATAATTTTAAGTTGAGCATAAACTTTTATACATAATATTTTAATTTGATTACGACTAGCAACACTAATAATACTATGTTCTTACACATTGAACATATTGAAAGGAAACAGAAAACATGGACAAATGTTTAAGAGAAGATACATGAACTTAACAGAGCTTTTGACCCGGCAATTATAACACGCGCGGGATTTAGTGTAATCAAAACTCTAATCTACATTCAATGAAAACAACACAATCAAATACGAGTGATCGGTAATAAAGTGGCTATTTCATTTCAAATAACAATATATTTTAAAAATATTTTAGCGTTTTATTTATTTTTTAATTTTTAGTATGATGTGATATTTTGAAAAATATAGCGTATTATTTACTTAGTTTAATTTTTGTTTATATTTCATTCTAGATATCATTTCCATAGCAGTAATAAGTTGAAATCGAAGACATAATGATATGAAGCATGATTGGAGAGAAAATATTTTAGATGATTCAAAATACTTTTAAAGAAATGTTACTCAAAATTGCAGCGAGCAACTTTGCATATAGATATCTTTTATCATTCTTGCAATTTAACGAAGTTACTACAGAATGTTTCAAAACTTTAACTGAAAAACAGGTCTAGCCAACTTCTAAACACACAAATTGAAAACGACACTTTATTAGGAATGGATAAATGTTATTATAAGCTTTTTGATAAATAATGTTTGAATTCTGCCTGATGATATATCTAATAGAATCAAATTGAGCATTAAAAATAAGTATCGAATTATTGAAAAACAAATTCTGTCAAGGCAATAAAAGATTTCATTTTGAAAACAATATCATTTCAGCTTTGATTTGTTCTTCGAAATTTCTTGAGTTCCTATTCTAATAAAAATATCTAATTCTCTTTCGGAACTACACAATTACAATTTTGTCTATTTCATTTCAAATAATTTGTGCAACTCAAAGTATATAAATCTCGAATCCTTTGAATTGAGTTAAGATTTAGTTTAAGAGGCCTGAAGAAATTGGAATGCGAAGAAGCTGATTGAAATTTCTCAAAGCAGAGAGCGAGAACCGTTATGATAAAGATATTTTAATTTTATGAATACGTTTGTTTATCGAACGATAATACTTATTTAAATTAGAACCTTGATAAAATGCCGACATTTAATTTAGAACAATTGAGTCTGGTAAAAATATATTGGTACATAATTCTAGACTCAATTTTAACACGAGCATATAAATGAAGAATATTGAATAATCTTCACACTACTTTATTAATCCTTTACATTCTTACATTCTTTAATCTTTCATCAATAAAATATAAATTATGTGGTTTTATGTTTATGTGCATTGACATTCATAAACATTTAATTATTGATCTTGATTTACATTTTACCGGAACTATAAGATAGGAGAAAAAAAGGGAATCATTACTTTTCGTTAAATCGTGTGCATGATGTTTAAGCTACAGCTAAAAACGAAACTAAGGACAGGATTTGAATGTATTTCAAGAAATTTCTTTGTAGTTGTTATAATTATCAACTTTTTAAAATAGGATTTAAATGGCTGTCGTTGCTGTGGTTAATTGCTGAAATAATAGTTACGTTGATTGAGAAACAATTTTTTTTATCAAAATTGGCTGCATTTTGGCTGCTAAGCCTTTATTGACGGAAAGTCCCTAAGTGTGAGAGGAATTTCATCGGTGGCACTATTCATTGAGAATTTTTTAATGCTTTACTTCATACAATTCTAGTCTTTATGGGATGCTATATATTAACGTGATTTTATTTTCCAGGGTTTCACAGCCAAATTGATACTCAAAGGGTCTTTTATATGCCACATAATCAGACATTAGTGCCTAAGATTCTGGCATCCAGAAAATCCATCGACTCTAGCTGGTATTGAACTCGCAACCAGGGATTTACGAGGCTGACCCGCTACCTCCGAGACGTTGAGCTGTCCGGGAAACAAAAATTCAATTGATTAATTTGGCAAATTCTTACCAAATAAAATCTAAAAGGGTATTGTATATTACATTATATATTTATTCATTCTTTTTATGTAATGCAATAAAGTATTTGATAACTTATATTAATTATGTGCTGTTACTATTTAAATAGTACTAAATAGTCAAAAGTCACCTGGAAAACATTCAGCAAGCTAGCTGCATCAATCCAGCTCTAATTGGCAAGATTCTAAACTTCTGCTATGCATGAAGAAACTAATTTGCAACTACATTGATTGGCAAATATTTCATTTAAACAGACTATTATGTTCTTAAAATAATGAACAGAGGATCTTGGTCAGGACTATATAAAAATATCACACACCATAATGGAGCTGCACCAGGTGCCACAGTGTTTCGTTAACAACTTGCATCTATGGGCTCGTGGAGTTTGTTCCACACTATGACATTGCCAAAATAGTTCTTATAAATTGGAATCAGTATTCATATAACCTAGCAATGAATTTAAGTCCTCTTGAGGCCAGCTAAAACGGTTACGGTTTCGGCAGAAACAAGGAGCCCCAAAGATATGCTTTTACTAGAAACGTGTCACAACTAAACTCAATCTCCTACAGCCAAATTCTATCAACACCAAATTTTCCAGTAGTGCCGTCATACCCATGTCAATCCTACATTGATCATTTCTGTTATCTGTTGTAGTGTCGCTCTTGTCTGGTGACACTGACAACTTAATGCAAATATAATTTGTCTCAATCATCTAATAGACACCGTTGACCAGTGCATGGTCCACAATGGGAAGATAGTTACACCTAGAATTATACTAGTATATTCTTGTTATATTCTTCGCATTGTGGATCGAGTCCAGAATTTTAAATCACACATGTTGCCGTACGATATTTTATGACCTTAGTACATTCATACACTCAAGAGCAAAAACATTATGACCACCTATCAATAACGAGTTGGCCCACATTTGACACCTAACACAGCTTCAACCCGCCTTAGCAGGATGCCACAAGTCCTTGGTAGATTGCCGGAGACAGATTGCACCAGATGTTTAAGCAACGGTCAAGCAAATCCGAGATATTGCAAATTGGTGGTCTTTGAACTCTGAGCTGCCATCCCATGACATCCAAATGTGTTCCATCGGATTGAGATCCGGTGAGTTAGGCAGCCAGGACATTAACTGGAATTCAGCATCATGTTCCTGGAACCACTCCAACACAATTTTAGCCTTGTGACCGGGGCGTTGTCCTGTTGGAAACTCCATTTCCAGCTGGAAAAACAGAGGCCATGGTTCCAATGGCCATGTAACTGGTCCCAATGATGTTCAGATACCCTGTAGCATTCATGGTCTGCTCTACCACAACACGAGCCCCAGAGACGCCCAAGAGAACGTCCCCAAACATAATACCGCCACCACTGGCCTGCGTATGACCTACTGTACGTTGAGGAGCAACTGTTCGCCTGGAAGACGGCTTATCCTGACATGGCCATCGGCGTGATGAATGACAAACCGTGATTCACCTGACCAGGCAGCTCTCTCCCACTGATCCATGGACCATTCGCGATGTTTCCGGGCCCAGCGCAGGCGCAATTTTTGATGTCGCTTGTTCAGCAAAGGCACACGAGTGGGACGTTTGCTGCCTAGCCCCATATCCAACAGTGTCAACTGAGCAGTGTGCTCTGATACTATTCTACTTGGCCCTGAATTACATTGGGCTGTCAGCTGAGCCACTGTCTGGCTCGGTTTTGCGTCACCATGCGAGAGTGTCTCCGACGATCTTTTTATTTGATAGCTTGTGGGCGTCCAACATCATGTCGTGTACTGCTGGTTTCACCGTCATTAATCCACTTTATATAAGTG
Source organism: Trichonephila clavata (assembly GCA_019973975.1). Taxonomy (NCBI): domain Eukaryota; kingdom Metazoa; phylum Arthropoda; class Arachnida; order Araneae; family Nephilidae; genus Trichonephila; species Trichonephila clavata. The sequence continues at coordinate 7,774 of BMAO01034421.1, read as the reverse complement.
CTAAGAACTGTAGATCGCGAACAACCCACGAGTCGTGCAGTTTCGGAAATACTTGTTCCGAGCCTTCGAGCCATTACAATCTACCCACTATCAAAGTCACTTAGATGAGCAGCCTTTCTCATCACACACAGAAGTAAGTGAAATAATGATTCTTCAGACTCTCCAGCAGCAGTTAAATACCACTTCCACCTGATCACATACCTTCCACGTCATCCAGACGAGTTCATTGAAAAACGTAGAGGTGGTCATAATGTTTTGGCTCTTGAGTGTATATACAGGGTACAAGTAATTTTAACCTTTTAGCAATTTCCCTTTAATCTGCTCTTAAAGTTGCGCATAAAATCAATGTTAAATCTCCTTAAGCATAAAATTGGAATATACGAGGAATATCGTAATTTAAGGATTACACAATATGAATCACAAAAATCGATTCTGGATATCTTAGATATGCGAACATTTTTACTTTAGGCCATGCGTCTGTAACCTTTTAGCTGCGGCGTGCTGAACCAATCTACCAACTGATTATGCATAATACACTGTAGAACATTTTTGAAACGATTCGATTTTCGTGATAATTCATGCAGAGTTAGAGAATTGAGGTCAACATAATAGAATTACAGTTTTATTATGTATTAATTTTGCATCATTTAAAGATATTTCTTAACATAAAAATAAACAGCATAAATAACTATTTCATGAACAAAAAAGAATTAAAATTGTACATGTATTATGCATTTTTAAACATATTTATTAAAATAAGAAATCGTCAACAGTAAATGTAAGTATTTCCCCCCATTATAGCTAAATAAAAATAAATAAAAAAATTTACGTCAATCCTGTGAGTTTGCACCGATCTACTTTCATATTGCAAAATGGGTTATAATTTTTGACTTTCAATTTGACACAAATCTGAGCATTCAGTTATTAAACAATTTCTTCGCAGATTCCAAATATTTTTCAAGTGAGGAAAGTTTGTTTACTTAGATATGTAGAACCAAAATCTGAAAGCAGAATACTTGTAATTTTCTCTCTTTAAACAATTAAACCCCTCCAGCAACAATAGTCAATAATAATAACAAAATAGTAGATTTATCTTTAGAAAAATTTAGATTTATCTTTTAGAAAAATCTTTCAGATTTTTCATAATTCCATAATATTGAAGATGTTTCCCAAATAAGATCTCTTACAAATTATCAACTTCCATCCATTCAAAAAAAAAAATGACAAATTTGTTAAATAGTGTAGATTGCTACTGAATTGTACCGTGTGCCACTTCTGACATGCGTGTCATAGGTTTCTGACCCCTGCTGTAGACCAATTTAGTGGTATATATTTTGCCTTTTTTATTTATTTCTTACAGGTGTAGGTTGTGGATGGTTAGATTGCTAAATTTGTTAATTACTTTTATATCATTCTACATTTTAAAAAGTGATGCTTTTTCCCATTTACTTGTATTTACACTTATTTATATTTTTAATAAAGAAAACATGCATTTTTGAAAAGAACAGGATTTGTCTGTGTATCTCTGAAAGAACGTTCAGAAATGAATTTTTTTCTCATAATGAGATTTTTAATGTGTACTGAACAGCAAGTAAATTAAATATATTGAATCAAAAACTCTCCTTCCTTATCAGAATACACATAAACGTTGTGCAAATGGCATTAAACCTTTTCTTTAAATGAAATTGGATTTCCAAACATAATTTATTTTGTAAAGGGTATTCCAGCAAAAAAAACGTTTTACACTCATGTATATGTGTGTGTGCTGTTAAAATGCGAAAACTCCCTAGAAATAAATTCATAAATTCTTAAAATGTAAAAACACCTCATTATCTTCAGATACTTGGAATTTATTTTTCACCAATATAAAATCGAAATAAGAAAATGTACACAAAAACGCAATATTTTATGAAATTGAAGTTGAAGATCTTAATAATTCTGAACATATAAAAGTTATTTTTCTTTCCTATGTCTTTAAGGAAATTAGCTTTTTAATTTTCATATATTCCTGATTTACTAAATATTTTTTGAAGTGAACGGTTTGAATGAACATTTTTATGACATATACTGTAATAAAACTTCTGATAACAGTATAAGTTGTGTTAAATCATCGGAGTAGATATTTATTTCACAGTATGCACTATATAATATGAAGTAAACAAACATATCTGAACTTTAAATTCATCCTTTAGAATTGAACTTTAAATTCATCCTTTAGAATTGAACTTTAAATTCATCCTATCGCCATGTATTGAATTGGTGCATAATAATTTTTTAAATTATTAGTGAGTAAGCTTCTTTACAAAATGCACCATTAAACATATTGATTTAAATTATACTACAGAATATTATTCCAAAAAATATTGTACTGTTCACAATAATTTTCATATATTTTTTGTACTTTATTTCGATAATTCTAAATGTGTTAAAATATAAGAATTTGTATTATCAAGTTAGAAGGAGTATTATATATTTATTCAGTGCAGCACAATACTTTGCTAAAATTTTTGTTTAATTAAAACGTTTAAATTTTATTCATAAAATAAGTTTACTTTACATGTTTTATAAGATAACTAGCTTTCATGGCCCGGCGTTGCACGGGCTTATACCGAGGGTATAACTTAATCCCCATGTTAATTCTTCCTTTTATTCTAACGCCAACACTTTTGTGGGGTTTCACGCGTACGATGTGAGTGCATGTCCCGTGAGTGCGTGTCATGGCTTTGTTGCTTAACATTTTCAATTCTCTTCACAAATTCTCGATCCTAGTACCACTGAAGACCCGCAGTGTAGGGGAGCGATGCACGTAAAATCTGTCGAGAGTTCAAACGTCCTTCCGTTGGTGTGGTGTGGTAGTTAGGAGAGGGGGTGCCAGCTCAGGTGTCGTCCGCGTCACTTGACGAAGGTTCAAAATTACGTGGACCGTCCCCAAAAGGCCTCGTGTAGCTGAACAGTATGACGTTAATATTCACTCAATCTTCACAAATTCAGCACTTCCAATATTATTTTCCGAAATTACTTTGATTTCTTTGTTTCTTTCCTCTCCGCTTAGCCCGGCGTTGCACGGGCTTTTACCGAGTGAATAACTTCACCCTCATGGAAATTTCGTGTTTCCCTCAGGCCGATAGCACCTGTGTGTGTGTGTGTGCGTGCGATGTGAGTGATTTCTTTAACAATGTCATAAAAACTCCCTTTTTCGAAATTTGTTCTTGCGTTGGTGTGGTGTGGTAATTATTAAAGATGGGTGAAAGCTCATGTGTCGTCCTCGTCACTTGAGCATGGTTGAAAATTTCAAGGTCTGTCACCAAAAACCCTCGAATAGGCAAACAGTGCGAATTTAAAAATCACCCACTCACTTTCCAATTCTTTCGTTTTACCGAGTGAATAACTTCATCCCCATGGAAATTTCGTGTTTCCCTCAGGCCGATAGCACCTGTGTGTGTGTGTGTGCGCGCGATCTGAGTGATTTCTTTAACAATGTCATAAAAACTCCCTTTTTCGAAATTTGTTCTTGCGTTGGTGTGGTGTGGTAATTATTAAAGATGGGTGAAAGCTCATGTGTCGTCCTCGTCACTTGAGCATGGTTGAAAATTTCAAGGTCTGTCACCAAAAACCCTCGAATAGGCAAACAGTGCGAATTTAAAAATCACCCACTCACTTTCCAATTCTTTCGTTTTACCGAGTGAATAACTTCATCCCCATGGAAATTTCGTGTTTCCCTCAGGCCGATAGCACTTGTGTGTGTGTGTGTGTATGCGCGCGATGTGAGTGATTTCTTTAACTATGTCATAAAAACTCCCTTTTTCGAAATTTGTTCTTGCGTTGGTGTGGTGTAGTAATTATTAAAGATGGGTGAAAGCTCAGGTGTCGTCCTCGTCACTTGAGAATGGTTGAAAATTTCGAGGTCCGTCACCAAAAATTCTCGAATAGGCAAACAGGGTGAATTTTAAAATCACCCACTCACTTCAACGATATTGATTCATATGAGAAAAACTCATAAAATATGCAAAACATCATTGTTTTGTAAAAAAAAAAAAAGTTGTTTTTTTTCCTATAAAATTCTTTTTTTTTTGGCATTTTATTTTTTTAATCATTGATTCTAAATGATCAATGACTTTTTTAAAAATCATTTTCATTTAAATGCATCGATATTTATTCATTTTAGAAGAAATCATAAAATAGGCAAAGTATTATTATTTTGAAAAAAAAATCCGCATCGTGACAAATAAATGATGTTTGGTATTTAATTTATTCAATCACTGATATTAAAAGAGCAAAGTATGAATCTTTTTAGTTCAGATGGTTTACTTATCATAGTTATAAGAAATCCTTATACGTAACGATTGAAAAATTTCGATTAATGATTTACAGAAAACAATTCTTTTTTACTTAAAAAAATGTATATTTAAAGCAACAAAGAAAACGTTCTGATATAATATATTACGAAAAACCAAGCATATTCATTATTTTAACAATAATTATTTTCTTAGAGCTAAAAATAATACAAAGGGTTTGTGTGTATGTGTGGTATTTTCATTTGCCAATGAATCGTTATATACTGGTAGCCAAAGTATAGTCCAGAAAACTATAATCTATCGTTTTATCCAGAAAAAAACAGATTATACAGTGTTGTCATTACATAATTAATCTAGTAATGAATACGGAAAAAATATTGCAACATCAAGTTTGACCTTGGCCACTGAGCGTTAAACAGAGGGGGAAAAAATTATAATAATGATTCTCGCGCATGCGCAAAGCCTTTAGAATGTCTTTAAAGTTTTCATTATTTTTTATGGCTCAATTTTTAATTGAAAATTCCAAGTGTTCACATATTGATTGGAAACAACAATAATTTTTGAAGAAAAAATGTTACAAAAATAATGCTTATATTATTTCTCGCAAAAACTTTATTTTACGAAAATCACAAAAAAAATCTTAAAAATCCGTAATTTTTAAGCAAAATCGACACACGGGAAAAAATTTAATGCAATTTTTTTTTTCAATGAAGAAATTATTAAATGATTGATTTAAGTATTTTGAGTGTTTTATTACAATTCGTTCAAAAAAGTTTTCGGCTTTTTATTTTTTAAATCACTGATTCTGAAAGTAATTTTCGACGCCAATGTTTGGCTAAATGTAAAATCGCGTATTTTGAATTATTTTAAAGATCATTACCTTCATTTTAAGGGCATAATTTTTACGTTAATGCTCTCAAACATCACCAGCTATTTGCAAAAATAACGTACTTTGAAATAAAAAATGTAGAAATTACTACTTTTTAATTTATTTCTCAGAAAAACATAAGTTTACGAAAATCACAAAATGTTTTTTAAAATCCGTAATTTTGAAGCAATTTTTTCAATCTTCGTATATGTTACGGATAATATTACTGTACACACGGAAAAAAGGTTTCGTGAGATTATCTTCATAAATGACGAAGTTATTCAATGTGAAGTAAAAATTAAGACTACTTTTTAAAAATTCTTTAAAAAAAAAAGTTTTGGAAATTTTATTTTTTAAATAAATGGATCTAAAAGAGAAAGGCTTGAAGTTAATTAGTGTAGAATATCGATTTAATAACACGAAAAGTAATTCATACCCAACGATTTAGAAATAATTTTCATAAAAACGCATCAGTTTTAACACTATTTTAAAAAATTCGAAAAAAATAGAAAATATCGTTATTTTACAAAAAAAATTACACCGTGTTGTGGCGAAATAAATGATCTTTCCGATTCTGTAATTATGTTTTGTCTAATTTCGACACCGAAAATCGGATGACAATTTTAATATGGTGGAAAACGTAAGATTACCGCTCGGCCGAAACGGAAGGGAAGTTCCGCCAAGTAAGCAACCGGCAGGAGTAAAATAATTCGGCGTTTTAAGGTTTTTAATTAATATCTTTTTAACTAATTACAATATCGGAATATAAATAGGCAATACGGCTTCCCCGGAAAATTCCCGATCTTTTGGTACCTTCCGCGACTTTCTGCGTGGTGCTGTTCGTGAGAAGATAGACGCACATAGATAGATAGATAGATAGATAGATAGATAGATACATACATACATACATACGTTTGTTTACCTTCGAATTTTAATAGTGTAGATTAATGATAACGCCATTTTTATTTGAAGAAATTTTAATATGAAAAATAAACCAACTTTGCATCACGTTAAATAAATAAAAAAATAATATACAGACTGTTGCTGAATTCGACCGAGTTATTTGGAGTGGTTATAGAAGCCAAGAAGGGAACGCACGACAAATCATCATATGACATGAAACCGTAAACCAGGATTTGTCCATGAAAATCGTGATACTATTAGTCATTGATAGTACAAAGGGCTGGACGAGGGGAGTGGACGAATGAATGCACGGATATAATTATATTGCTCGAACGCCTCACTGTGATGCAACATACCTAGTTTTCTTAGAGCACGTCCACCCGGAGTTGCTATAGGGAGTACTGGCCGCTGTGCACCGGCCCATTTTTAGATTGTGGTGCGTAACCACCTCCATGCTACAATCCCGGAGGCAAATTGGGAGTGGCAAAACGTTGCTTGGCCTCTACATTCCCTGGATCTAAATCCTTGTATTTATTCTTCAGGTGTCGCCTGAAGTAGATCATGTATGAGGCACCAGGGGCTCTAGTGTAGATCTCACAGCACGGATCTTCGTTGTTTCGGCTGACATCACCGGCGTTATTTGAACGCGTCCGACAATCCTTTGTCTGCAAGTGTCGACTGTGCTATGACCTATGCAGCTGGAGTTTAAACAATACCGGGACAATACCTTGTACTTATTCTTCTGACGTCGAACTTTGAGGCATTGCTTGTATTGTTAACATGCTTTATGTCTAATAAATGTATTTCTAACTTTGTATAGCCCTTTTTCATTCCTTTCGACCTCACACACTTCATAACTATTTTACACCCTCCCCCCCCCCTTGTTCTGTTGTGATTTGCGTCCCTTCTACCTATTATCAACCTTCTGAATTTGTCTGTCACATTTTGCCCCGCCCTGTATATAAATTTCATGTATACAATATATGATGTAGTTTTCAAGTAAACTTGAGTACTATTTTCATTCGAAATTCTAAATTTAATTACTATGCAATTACTTTGAAGTAAAAATTATAATTGAATGAAAATATTTGTAGTTGTGAATAAATTACAAATACAGAAAACACCTAGATATTTAAAACACTAAATTTGGATTTCACATAAAAATACTCCATACATGAATTACTTTATAAATTGATTATATAGAACCAAACGCACACAAAGTTAAATAGCTGTACAATTTATTTTCAAACAATGGTGGAAGTAATTGTTTTCGAAAAGCTCTTTAGTCTCATTATTTTTAAATAATTATCTCATTCATTATGAATATATAAGACATAATTTTCAAGTAGGAAATGTGTGTGTGTGTATTATAATTATCAAATTTTTCCAAATCACAATATTTTGAGAATATAATTACAAAATGCACAAAATTAATATCTGGTCTTTCAGTTTAAAAAAACATTGATATACGATAAAATTCCACATACGGAAGACTGTCTTGTCTTTATAAACAGTTTTCAATTAAAATTTATAGTCTAGTTGGTAAACAAACTTAAGAGTTATTTCGAAGTATAATTTCATATAATAATAATATAGTTAATTAACGATTCATTTTTTGAAAATTTGTTTCAAGTGTTGGAAAATATACAGAAAATAGTTATTCAAGTTATTCAAAATGCATTAAAAATTGAGTTGCATCCTATAAAAT
>BMAO01034420.1:0-21616 GCA_019973975.1 Trichonephila clavata | reverse complement strand
AGAACAAACATCCTTGAGGAATCACGGAGAGGAACGCTGTTTATAGTAAGTGCTGATCTCATCCGATTACTATCTAATCACTGGCTTGGGTAAAAGCATTTCTCTGACGAAGAGGAACTTAAAAATGCTGTGTTCACATTTTTTAAATCACAGGTGGCCGCTTTTTATACAGCAGGAATTGGTAAAACGGTGGGAGCCTGTGTTGAAAAATAGAGGAGAGTTGTTACCTTTGATATGTAAATAAATATTTACCCTCTGGCCTAGTTTGTTTTTTACAGCAATTCGGAGGTTACTTCCGAATTGCCCTCGTATTTAGCATTGTCAACAAGAGTATTCTCTCTATGCCAACAAACCATCTTTCCTGAGACAATGCCCCTTCTGCAGAGAAGAGAATAACAACTAAACTTTCTTTAACTCTTTGAATATTCGAATAAAGGACAGCCCTATATATAGGCGAGTTTATTATCTCTGAGGCATTTTAGAAATATCACATACATTGTATTGAATTATTAAAATTAGCCGAAAAAGTTGCGAGAAGCGAAAATTCATTTCCAAATTAATCCCGACAAGAACTTCAGTATTACAATAGTTTTTCGACCATTTCAACAAAAATATGTAGATTTCCAATGCATGTCATGATTCTAGTTTAAGAATTCTTTAGAGGAAATATATTTAACCCAAACCTCATTAAAAGTATAGAACCATCTTAAAAAGTTGGTAAAAAGAAAACTATTTTACAGTGGATCAATATAACGAAACATATTAGATTTATAAAGAATTCTTTAATTTTATGGTGCGGGACCGCCTTTGTTACATAATACAGCTTGAATTTACCTAGGAATCGATTCATAGAAATGCTGAATAGTGTCTAGAGAATATTGTACCATTCTTCATGGAGATATTGATAAAGTTCTGGGAGAGATGCCGGTGGAGGTATCAATTTTCGTGTTGAACACTCTAAAATGGACCATAACGGTTCACTTATATGAAGACAGGGTGACTGTGTGGCCCAAGGTAGTGTTCGACTCATCCTCAAGTTCATAAAACAATGATTGGATAAGTCTTACTGCATTGATAAGTGCGGTATCATCTTGAAAAATTTCATCTCTTGCAGAAAAAAAAAATTGCATCATAAGAATGGCCCTGATCAGCTAAATTTCTCTATATTTCTTCCCCAGTAATCTTTCCTTTCAGGGTTACGATTGGACCTGCAGAAAACCACGAAACGGCTGCCCATATCATGACATAATCACCTCCATGCCTTTCAGTTGGAAGGAGACAATTACGATCATACGCTTGTGTAGGTGTCTACCAAACGTGAACCCATCCTGTTGTAAGGAAAAGTGTGAAAGACGATTCACCAAACCATGTTATTTTCTTCCACTATCAATCGACCAGGTTTTGTGAGTGTGACATCATTGCAGACGACGTTTGGCATTAGTATCTGTGACAAGTTGCTTGGAAATTGCTGCTCTGCTGTAAGAGTTCTGTTTATGAAAGAGCATTCTAACTGTAATCATTGGCACAGTAGAATCCTTCTGCTGAACTTTGCTGTCACTTTTGTTGCAGTTGTTCATTTTTCAGATATTAGAATCCCCTTCAATACCGGTTGGTCTCTTCCATTGAGTTTCTCTTTCCATCCGCCATTTTGCTGTGCCGAGCTTGTCTTGCCGCGCTTTGTGTATGCTGCCATGACTTTAGACACCGTACATCTAGAAACGTCTAAAAGTTGGGATGCTTCGGTCACATTTGCTCCAGCTGGACGGGCTTCTACAATTTGGACTCTTTAAAATCTAAAAGTTCAACATTTTACGTTTTTTAAATTATTCCAAGTTTTACAGAACTTTAACAAAGCTACCACATACTACCAGAATACATACAATTCTATTTATTAAAAAAAAACTGATGGCTATTATTGGCTATGCAGAGTTTGGGCGTTATTTATGGACCCCATGTATATGATAGCAAAGTCACAAAATACAGTAGTAATATTGGAGTTCTTTACTATCAGAAAAAAATTTCCTGCTCTATTTTTTAACATAACGCTAAAACGGACCAAATAAGGCTCATGAATGCCAGCTATGATGAACTTAAAATCCTCACGCAGGTGTGGAGTGGAAGGGATGAGACAGCGATGGTTAACTAGGTATCGTCCTCATCACTTGCCAGTATTTTATGATAAGGAGACCGATAGCTCTCACATATAATTTTAAATTCAATAATCAATCAGTCATCAGCAAATCTGAAATGCGTAAAATTTCTAGAATTAAGCTTTTATATATATATATATAGAATATTAATAAGTTTTACACCCTAATTCAGCGCTTCTCAAACTGTGGGGTGTGCTGAAGGGGCGTAATAATCTTAGGAGGGTGCGCGAGCATATTGAAAAGACGAAAACAAAAGACTATTTTAAAAAAATAATTAATTTGTTGAAATTAAACAAACAAAATACATTCTGACATAATAAAAAATTAAAAAAAACACTTACGTTATATAATACAATTATAAATGTATCAGTACTGTACAATGTATTTGATAATTAATTTAACAATACCAAGTTAAGAATAAGTTTAATAATTACCTGTGACCCCACGGGCTTGTCATATATATATACTTAAAAGAATATGTAAAAATTAACACTTACCTTGATAATTTACCGTTTATAATTAATCCCTTAACTGCCGAATAAAATTAACGCGATTCGCTCCCCAATGCTATCGTTTTGCACGTATGCAAGCGCATGTGGTGTATTCGGAGAGGGGGGGAAATAAATAAACAAATTCTGTAAAATAAGTGAATCCTTCGCAAAAACTGGTGGCCGCAATAGCCCAGAGGTTAAGGTATCGGATCGTGGCTGGCTTGTCACGAGTTCGAGCCCAGTACCATTAAAGATCCGCCGTATAGGGGACGATGCGCGTTAAATCTGTCGAGAGCTGAAACGTCTTCCCATTGGTGAGGTGTGGTAGTTAGGAAAAGGGGATGCCAGCTCAGGTGTCGTCCTCGTCACTTGACCATGATTCAAAATTACGAGGTCCGTCGCCAAAAGCCCTCGTGTAGCTGAACAGTGCGACATTAACATTCACTCACTCATTTGCAAACACTGTCAAGATAATTTTATTGCATTCCAAAGCCTTCGAGATAATTTTATGGATAGCAGTGAACAGAAAAGATGGTGTTTCAGAAAGACGTATATATACGTCAGGGTCAATTTTAACACTGCCTGAGCTAGAGGTTTATAGCACTTAAGAAGTAAAAGTCGTATTGAAGCTTTAGCGTCAGAGCTTCGTACTATCGAACTTACAGAAATAGTTAATGTTATTTTTTTTCGAACAGAATACATTGTTATTGTACGGAGGGGGCTGCGATGAAAATTATGATTGAATATCGGGTCGCAAGCATTGAAAGTTTGAGAAGCACTGCCTTAATTAGATTAAAATATTCTTATGCGACCACTTCCAAAAAAAGGGAGTAATCATCTACATGGTTTACCTTATTTCTATAGAATGTTTTAAAATGAATACAATGCATAGAAGAATGCAATTTTATTGAAAAAAAATATTTTCACAGACGCTTTATATCTTTTTAAAGCAAAAATAACCAGGAAACATTTTTCGAATCATACATTGTTTCACGTTACGTGTTACGAATTTGATACTGATTATTTCATTTTTTTTATAAGAAAAAGATAAACAAAAATATATTTGTATTGCAAATAAATTAAGGTTATTATGTCGATAAAAGTGAGCAAGTATATATTCAAAAGCATTTTAAACTGTAAACTCACCTCTATCAAGTCACGGTAAGAAGAGCAGCGACAGCTTCAAGACAAAAATCAATATCATTATGTTGCAGACATGTCTGAGAAGAAAATTTCAAGGGAGTTGAAGGAACTAATTTACTACACTGGTCTGAAACTTGCATAAATTTTCAAAAATTAAGTAAAACAATGACTGAACACAAAACGCATAATTCCTTCTAAATGGTGTCTGATATCTTAAGAGAAGTGTGTAAGTACTCAAAAAATAAGTTTCCGTTGTATATCGACAATCATGCACGAAAAATGATTGTATACAGACAATCAAAAGACCTGTTTTATAATATAAAATTTTAAAATGTTTCATATACTCTCTTTTATGGTGTTTTAATCTCTTAAGGGGACATGGTACGATTCACACAACATTTTTTAATTGAATGATTTTCAAAATTTTTTGGTTGCCTCCTATGCATGATGTAAAACAGATTTTGTGCTCAAAATTTCATAAAAAGCTAACCAATTAATTTTTAAGGGAAAAACTTGAAACTTAGGAAGTTATTTTAAAATGCTACTCCTCCTACAAAAATTAACGTATCTATATGAAATTTGAATTACAAGCACGTCAAACTATGTATAACAAAAGTTGGCATGGGTTTTGATATAACATAATTGGTATTCGTACAATACTTCTTTTTGTGAATTCTGATAGAAAATTCCTTAAAAAATGTGTAAATTATAAATTCAATTATTTTTTAAAAAAGAAGTATTGTGCTTTAATTGAAAAACGCATACCATATTTTATTCTATGTACTATTAGCAACAAGTAAAAAAGTTCCAAGCGTTAGGCACATTAGAAAAAAAGCCTTAGCAAAATAATTGAAGACAAACTAATTATTTTATCTTTCCGAGATAAGTCAGTTTAAAGTTTTGATTTGCCATTGGGATGTGAATAAAAACAAACGTAAAAGTTATCACAATTCTGCGTCTTTTAAACTTAGAGCTTTCAAATTTTATGAGTTTGTAGAAAAGTATATGAAAAATAATTTAGTGTAAAAAATTAGATTTGATTTTTTGACCGATTTTTGTCAATCAGATCGTACTGTGTCCCCTTAAAATTAAATAAACAATTTAATTTAAGTTTTAATCACATTGGTGCTTATACAATTTTAAATTTTTTTTTTTAGCCTGTCAAAAACTCTGCAGCTCTATATATAATAATAATAATACAGAATCATTAAGAAGGAAATATTTAGACGCAAACAACATTAAATTTTTTTAAATTAAAGAAGTTATAATTAGTTATATAGCAATCAAAGATAATTGTGTTATTTTTTTCAAAATTGAGTAAGTTTCAATATAAATACTGATGCATTTTTAACCTTTTTTTCAGTATTATAAATTACTTAAAAAAGAAAGAATTAAACAGGTGCTCACTTTAAACTTAATAACGCAAACAATAATAAAAGGTTATTCGAAAACGATATTTTATCATTTAGTACCATTTTTATTTTGAAAAGAATATATTCTACAGGCAATAATCATGGGAAATATTATTTTGCTTCATGTGTTCATTTTAGAATTTTTCACATTTTATTTTTGAAAAATATTTCAAAAATAAAAGTATTTAAAACTATGTTTAGCAATAAAACTATTACCAAAAAAATAATAAAAATTTTATCTTTAAACTCTGGCGCCATTGCTTGCGAATATCCATTGCGATTTTTTCCCATTCTATTAGAAATAAAACAAATTAATCATTAGTATTTTTCAAATATATTTGATCCTTTCATTTTGAATTCTGTATTTATGTTTCATTAATGATAGCTAAATTCGGAATTTTACACTAAAATATTAAAAAATTGATTCACTTCATTATATTATTTTTATTTCATGGATTTTAATATATAAAAAATAGCTTTTTTATTTTGAAATCACTGAAAGAATTACTTGGTAAAATATTTTCCAGAAATACACTTTAAAAAAGAAGAAAAAAAACGACATACCAAGAAGGAGTTGCCCGATTGTAATGAAGTTTTACATGCAATGACATTTGTACCGAACATGGAAATGATTAAAATTTGATGTCGAATGAATGAATAGTGGACTACAGCGCATCGGAAATGCGCCACAGGTGTCTATAAGAAGCGATTCTCAATTTGATGGGTCAAATTTCTGTTGCATTGCGATTTAGGATAACTTTCAACGACTAAAAAATGCGTCACCGCAGGATTTGAGCTCATTACGAGCACTTTTAGAGTTTGAAAGAGGTCATATCATTGGATTGAAAGAGGCAAGTTGGGCAAATCGGAGAATCGCTCGTCATAAGGGTCGAAGCGATGCGGCCATTAGAAGGTGCTGGAAAGAATGGGTGGACAATGGCAAATTTCAGCGTCATGATGATAGTGGTCGACCTAGGACCACAGCAGATCGGAAGACAGATTGATTGTCAAATCAGCTGTCACAGCGCCTGATTCATCGTTATCAACCATCAGACGTGCGACCCGCACACGAGTGTCCACCATGACCATTCACAGACGGCTGATAGAGCGAAATTTACGCTCGTACCGACCGCTAGGCCACTTGCCACTCACGTCTGCACACTGTCGATCCAGATTACAGTAGCGCTTGGCTAGATCAGGTTGGAATCATGCTATCTGGGGATGTATAATATTTAGCGACGAATTCTGCTTCCAGCTGTGTCCTGTCGATCATCGAAGATGTGTTTGGAGACGCCCAGGGCAGCGTGCACATCCCGCTTTCACTATTACTCGCCACACAGGCCCTCAACCAAGAGCTATGGTCTGGGGTGCCATTTCTTTTGACAGACCCTTTGGTCGCCATTAGAAGCCCATTTACAGCACAGCGGTACGTCGACGGTATTCTGAGAACTGTTTTACTACCAGGACTAAAGCCAGGATACTGCTAACTTTTGCAGTACCCTGCCCTTATTTTTCAGCAAGATAATGCCAGACCACATACGGCACGTGTTCCTATGAACTGTCTTACAACTAGTCAAACATTTCCTTGGCCAGCCAGATCACCATATCTCTCTCTAATCCAGCATGTCTAGGATATGATGGGAAGGCGACTGCATCTACCAGGGAATGTTGATGACCTGGTCCGATAACTAGAGCAAATTCGGCAAGAAATACCGCAGGAGACCGTCAGGGACCTTTATCACTCTTTTCCACGTCGTGTGGCAGCTAGATGTGGGTCAACATCTTATTGGGCTCATTATTTTGTAACTATGCAACTGTGAAATAAATTATTCAATTTTTCTGAAATTTTTATCATTTTCTATTTCCTGCATAATTTTTCTACCCACCAATTTATGTCGTCTCTATCGGCCAACTCGTTCTTGGTGCGTCGTTTTTTTTTGTTTGTTTGTTATAGAGTGTATATATTCAAACTTTTTATTATAATTCTGTATAAACTAAATAAAGTATTATTTATGAGCTATAACTCTCTTGATCACATAACCCTTATTACTCCATGAGAGAGAAGAAATTTTTCAATTATTTCTTAACACCTTAAGCAGTAATTTATTTATTTATTTTTTGTCCAAGATGTTTTGAAAAAGGCACATTTTTGTATTGCATATAACTAAGCATAATACTTAATAGAGTATTTTGCTTTGATATTCTATTTTAAAGTTCTCACACAACTTTTTATATATAATTGTAGGACACAAAAAAACTCTAAATGTTTGCTTTTTATAAGTACACTCTGCATGATATGGAGAATGTTTCATATATCCTAAAAGAATTTCTCTCAATCTTACAAAAACATTTCATTTTTGTATCTCTTTTTCAAACGGTTGAGAATTTTTTTTGTGTGTGTGTGCATATAAGTCGATTCTCGATAAATCAAAACTTCGATAATACGAACCTCTCGATAATTCGAAGCATATGCTCAGTCCCTAGAAAAACTCTTGATATTTCGAACTAAAACAATACGTTTGAGTACACTCAATAATTCGAAGTACAATCTGTGGCTGGCCAGACTACAACACGCGATAATTAGAAGTTATCTTATAAAATTCTCGATAATTCAAGCACTCACTAGCATGTACAGTCCTGTAGCAAACAGGTTGAAGTTTACAAGTTTTGTGCTGTATTGTCTCTGCTTGTGTCTCCTGTAACATAGCCCCTTTAATTACCATCTGTCTGCAACCCCTTCTTAGTGTTTTCCGGCTTACAAGTTTTGTGTTGTATTGTATCTGTGTGTCTTCCCTGTAACGTTAATGACCATCTGTCTGCTACCCTTTCTTAGTGTTTTCCGGTTCATCAGGCGAAAATACACTTTTATTGCTTTCCTTTTTCAAGTGAATAATAGACCAATCGCACCTGTTGTCAGCCATCCATATCTTTCGTTTAACACGTGACCTTGCTACACATTCCACTATTGTGAAGAGGAGATGCGTAGGATTGTGCATGAATGTATTCTTTTACAGGGCTTTTAACTTTTGTATAATATTTATATTGTATAATATGTGATTTTTAAAATTTTATACATATGTACAATTGTTGTTTTATTATATAGTTTCAAATTTAAATGTGTTAGAAAAAAAATTCTCTTCGAGTATTTTGGGAGTTTTTCCCTACCCTCTTGATAATTCGAAGTTTTTCATTGGTTCCTCTAACTTCGAATTATAGAGAGTCGACTGTATTATGCACATACATTTTGAAGCATGGTGTAATTGCATGTAATTGTTTTATGGTGGTACGGCATCGTCTTACTTTTTCAATGGGGACAGAGAAAATAACAGCTTTTTGGTTTATCTTTCCATTTTCATTTTTTCCCAAGCAACAAATTGCACATTACCTTACCAATCCCTGTTCTTTATCGAATATTTTAAGGAATCTAAAATCCTGCCTTCAATGAAAAATTTTCACCTTCACCTCAAAGAAAATCCCATATGAGAAGTATTTTAATACCATGGAATAAGTGCATCTCTTAAAAACACTAGAAGAATTAAAAATACGTGCAATTCAAAAATAGAAAGAAGAAAATGTCAGTGCTCGTACAACATACGGACATATCGGTTGTGGTCATCTTTCAGTTACCCGCACGATGTACGCTCAAACTTGTTAAGGCGTTAAAAAAGCACATTAAAGTTCTGTATTTTAGCAGAGTTGCTTACCCTTGTTAAAATGAAACATAGTAGCTTTTATCCACGGCTACGCTCGCGTTGTTGTCTAGTAACAGCAAAACTGAGGTTGTTTGGATATTGAATTCGTTTGAATTGAAACAGTAGGTCAGCGGGGATAGTTGGAATTCGAGATAGATAACACTTTCCCCTTTTCCGACACCTGTTTAAATAGTGGCATTAAGTATATTCTGCATCAATTTTGTGATCCGAAGCCACGTTCCATTACACAGTCTAGGAGCATTGAGGTTTTGCATTAGCATAACAGGTACATTAATTTTTAATTGAAGTTGATATGAGCGTACACCCGAAAGTTCAAGTGAATTTAAGAGCTCTGTGGGATATGAAGTACTTTGTGTTCTGTATCCATGATTGTATATCCATCGATAAATATTCCTTCATAGCCGTTGCCCTCCCGCTTTGCTGGGTATTTCATGATGTTTTATAAATATATCTGTTTATATATATAAAATATTGATATCTAAGTCCTAGCATTAAGAATTCTATTGTATTAAAAATATACTTATACCTGTAACTCTCGCCTCTTGATAAAAAAAGGAAAGAACTACTAATTTGTATTATCTAATATTCTCTAAAATTGATTTTAGAATGATGTTTACACTTTCGTAAACCTATAACAAAGTGGATTTCCGCAAAACCAATTTTAGATGGATATCTACTCCGTAAAATAAACATGGAAGTCAAATTTCAAATCTAAATCTAATACGGTAAAATTTTTACTATCAATACCCGCCCCCCTCCCTCATAATTCCGTTGAGAGTCGTTCTCCCCAAAACCGTTCTTAGCGGATTTCAATTCAACAAAAGAAAAATGTAAACCAAATTCCATTATTATAGTTCTTGTATTTCGAAAAAAGAAATTCTTTGTCAACACGCCCCAGTAACAACTTACTCCCCCAGGAGTTGATTCCCGTCAAATGCATTCTTAGTGGATCCCTATTCAACAAAAGGAACATGCTTAACAAATTTCAAGTACACAGGTCTAACAATTCTAAAACAAGATTTTTTCCCCTATAACTCCCCTTCACCCCTCGCAACCCTCCTTAGGTGTCGATTTTTGTTTTATTCTTTGTTTGAGGAACTCTATTCCATGAAAGGAACATGCCTATCAATTTTCAAGCAGGTAGATCGAATAGTTTAAAAACGGAAATATTTATCTATTACGCCCCTTAATCCCCCGAAATGAAACTTGGGGGTTAACTTTCGCGAGACCCATTGTATAGCGGTTCTGCACTCAACGAAAGGAATATGCTTACCAAATTTCAAGACTGTGTGTCTAATAGCTTAAAAATGGGAAAAATTATCTATAAACCCCCTTAAGCACCTTAACGCCACTTGGGGGTCCATTTTCACGAAATCCATTTTCTCTCCACTATGAGAGAAACCTGCTTACCAAATATCAAGACTGTGTGTCTAATAGTTTAAAAATCGGAATAATTATTTATATCTCCCCTTAACCCCCCCCAACACCCTTTGGGGGTCAATTTTCCCCAAACCCATTTTGCAGCGGATATTAACTCCATGAAAGAACTATACCTACCAATTTTCAAGCCAGTAGATCAAGTACTTTAAAAACGAAAATATTTATCTTTTATGCACCTTATTCCCCGGCAACGCCACTTGGGGGGCTATTTTCCCAAAACCCATTTTGTAGCGGATCTCTACTCTATGAAAGAAATCTGCTTACCCAATTTCCAGATTGTACTTTGAGTAGTGTAAAAATGGAAACAATTATTTATAACACCCCTTAACCCCTCCCCTTCGTAGCGCCCCTTGCGGTTCGAATTTCGCAAAAAAAATCCGTTTTTAGCTGATCTCTACTCCATGAAAGGAACATGTCTAACAAATTTCAAATCTTTAGGTTGAATAGTTCCAGAGATATCGTGATTAGTCAGTCAGTCAGTGAGTCGCTTTTCTCTTTTATATATATAGATTTCTCCCCACACGTCTAAAATTTCAGTGTTGATTTAATTGACTACGTCATATGTGAGAAAATTTTTATAAAATTTCCGTTATTATGCGTAATTTTGAGCCAATTTGGCGGGGTTAAGCAGTTTCGCGTAGGAATACGGGGATAAAATAAGTCCTATGTTATTCTCTGCTGATAATATAGCTTTCCATTGGTGAAAGAATTTGTAAAATCGGTTGAGTGGCTTAGGCGTAAAAGCATAACAAACAAATTGAAATTCGCATTTATAATATTATTAGGATTAGGATAACTATTTAAATGTGACTGAAAAATGTAAATAAAAAACGAGGAAATAAGGATTAAAACTAAACGTAAACTTATACATTTTTTGTTAAACTAATTGCTTTTTGTTTATGAAGCTCTCATTTATTATTTTTAAAAGTGCATCCAAAACAGAGATGATTCCATACTTAATTGAAAAGTGAGATAACTATCATAAAAAAAATTATGACACGTGCCAGCGTATTATCAAGGGCGCGTAACCCTATGCCTCGTGGAGAACATCGGTCGCCAGTAACCAAAACAACGACTTCATTTGCTCAGCTTGGCATCAATTTGGCATTCATCTTGCCGTTCAGTTTCAAGGTTCACCCGTATAGTTTCCGTTCCCGTAAGAATACGGAAATAAAATATAGCCTATGTTACTCGCTGATAATGTAGTTTTCTATTGGTGAAAGAATTTTTAAAATCGGTTTAGTGGTTTAGGCGTGAAAGCGTAACAAACAAACAAGCTTACACACACATTCACATTTATAATATTATTAGGATACAGTAGAACGTCGTTTATCCGAGCGTTTATTATCCGGAGCGTCAAATATCCGGACCAGTTTTTTTTTGTCAACTTCATGTACTGTATATGAATACGTTTTGGAACAGTGCAATGCTCAACAGTTGTTTCGCGTGAGGCCAAAAGTGACGGGAAAACCCAAGGGGAGGGATATTTGGGGAATTTCAATTGTGTGATTTGGTAAGCATCTGTGCGAAATATTAGATCGGTTTGTTTCCATATGAGGGGGTGTATACGGGCTCTTTTGTTGAGTTTTGTTGATGTAGAAACCTGGATAGCATGTGATGCAGAAGACTGTGGATTTCAAATGCTAAATAATTACTAGAAAGTGACTTCCGTGGAAGTTGAATCCGACCCTGTCGACTATTAAATGTATGAAGACGAGGACAACAACTACAACGAAAGTAGCAAGGGTCCATCAAATGCTGACGCGTTTTTTGCGTTAGAGACAGCTATGGAGTGGAACGAACAACAATTACAGTGCTATTCAGGAGAATCAGAGACCTTGCAGCGAAAAAACGAAGGTGTACAATGGTACAGCGAAAAATAAGGGATTATTTTTTACAATCAAGGTGAAATTGCGACATTTAGCACCTATTTTGCTTTTTCTTCAAGTACATTTCTCGCATATGATGATTTTCAATATTCGTATAGTACCCGGTTTCATGGACTGCATGGATCGTAATCGGTTTTCGGTTAACCGAACAATTGCGTATCCGAACGGTGTCCGGTCCCAGTTGATTCGGATAAGCGACGTTCTACTGTAATTAAAATAATAGCAAATTACTGCTGAAATATATATAATATTTGCACCGTGGGTAAATGATCCACATAGGAAGATTAATGTCTTATTAGGAACAGTGAGACACTTGTAAGCTTGTGTATTAAGTCAGCCTAGGGATGTGATGCATTTTATAAGACTTGTTGATTTTCTCAAACTTTTATATTGGTTGAAAAAGATTAAAACAGTTAGATCATATTCTAAAATTGTAGTTATTATATTATTTTATTTGCAATATATCCTCCTTTTAGTAATTAATATTATTTATTACTGAAAGTAGTTCAGTAAACCTTGAAATAAGGAAGATTTAAAAAACTGTCTTTCCGAATCATATTTTGAACAACAAAAAGAAAAAAAGAAAAAAAGAGGCAAATTGAAGGGAAATTTAGACTTCAGTTAAGAAAGATAATGTGTGACCCACCCACCCATCTCAGATATATAATATGCATTTCTTATCTGAGGAGTTCAAAATAGTAAAAAATAAAAGAAAAACATGCTATAATTCTCTCTGATATGATCTTTGTATTTAATCTGAAAATGATAGGTAAATACACGTGGCTTAGCGTTGGAAAGTAGAACTTTTAATACTTGACATAAACTTCTGAACGACTTCTATATTCAAAAGCAAAACTGAACTGCTTTCAGCTGTTCCACTTGATGAGTAATACGCGCAGCTGTTTCAACAAAGAAAAGTCACAATAATTAAAAAAATGGCATCCTTTTTTTTTTATCTGTCATTAGAAATTTCGAATTTAGAACTAGAATATTGCGCAATTTATGAAAGAAAAATTCTCCACAGGTAAAATGCAAAAGCACCAAAAAAGTCGTTGAATAAATATGTTATTTTATTGATAATTTGTATTACATAAATAAGGATTAATAATGTTTGAAACTTAAATATAATGTGACAAATTCAAAATAGATGTTTGATAATTTTGAAGAACCAGTAAAAAAATGTAGAAAACCATAGAAGCAAGTAACCAATTCTAAATTAAGTGCTTTTAGATGTGCTTTGTTCTTGATGAAATGATATTATTATTGGTGAGTAAAATATTAAATTGAAATGATTCTGTTGGTATTTGTAAATAAAAACCAGTCTGGTCATATTTGAAGAAAAATATAATTCACACACACACATTTTAAAATATAGATATAAAATAATATTTTGCTGTAAAAGGAAGTGCACTGAAATAATCTAAATAGTTTCAATTAATCTCATTTAAAAAATTGTATTTTGTGCAAGCATAAAAATTTTGTCTTTGTGATTAGCGATACTTCTGTTGAAAAAGAATGATCGTATAAATGTGCAAGAGACTTTTACAAAAAAATTCTAACTACTTTTTAAAAATAGTTTAATGTCTAAAACACACATTAATTTAAATTAGAAATTCTCGATATAGTTTTATTCACTTATTTTTACATCAGAATTCTCTATAAACAATAAATGCTAAGCCAGAAATGAGTTGTAATGTATTTTTAAAAATTTTTCTCAAGTTTTCATTATTTAATACTTTATAAGTTATTTTAAACTAGACATTATTCCGTTTTATCATCTACGGGGGTATAATATTACCAAGGCAAAAACATGTAAAACTTCTGTTATTATACTATTATACCCGATGCCACAAATATCCGCCGAGTACATATGGAGAACGTGCATGCTAAATCAGTGGGTCCGAATGGTGTTGTTATCTATCCTGTTGTACCGAGCAAAATCGCGCTGTCACCTTAATGGGGCTCAAAGCTAAGGCTAACGACAGGCGTAACATATTGTACATATGTATAGTATTATTTTAAAGTATTAATAAAAAGTACACATATTATACAGTGTAAATGTTATACAGAAGTTAAAAGTCCTGTATTAAAAGAATATATTCAATACATTCATACACAATCCTATTCATCTCTTCTTCACAATAGCGACCATCCTTTTTGAACACATGAATAGCAAGACCACGTGTTAAACGAAAGATATGGACCAGCTGACAACCGTTGCGATTGGTCTATTGTCCACTTGAAGAAGGAAAGCAATAAAAGTGTATTTCCGCCAGAGGTTGAGACACACAGAGACGATACAACGTAAGACTTGTAAGTTCCAACCTGTTTGCTGCAGCACTGTACATGATAGTGAGTGTTCGAATTGTCGAGAGTTTTATAAGATAATTGAGAATTATCGCGTATTGTAATCTGGCCTGCCACAGATTTTACTTCGAAATATTGAGTGTACCAACACGTATTGTTTTAGTTCGAAATATCAAGAGTTTTTCTAGGGCCTGAGCATATACTTCGAATTATTAAGAGTTTCGTATTATCGAATGTTTGAATTAGTGAAAGTCGACTGTATATGTATGTAATATAAAAATAGATATTCATATTCATAACCTTTAAATTAAAACTTGCATGATGCAAAATGAATGCAATACTTCGTCATCCTTTCCCCTCCAGGCACTAAACCTTCCCTGTAGACTTAATACCGCCTTTGTCTAGAGGCACAGAACCAGTAGTCCTGGAAAACCCTATAAATCATGGCTTTTGGGGAATTCACCTGTTCGCTATCTCTTCTGACTTTCCCTATTTAAATATCATCGTTCCCCTAACCCGGGGTTCTTTTGCCTGTTAAAATGCATTGTAACACGTTGTAGCATGGTTATCCCTATAAAGGAAACTCCGTACCTTCAATGAAGATTTTGAATTTCATAGTTGTCGTTACTGGTCGTTGAAATATTACATATATATACAGTGTAGTGTGCCATTAAAGTCCATTGTCCCCCCCAATAATTTATGAACTGCAAAAGCTATAGTCACGAAAGTGGGGTCTATGTACAGTAAAGTTGCCATGGGCTATGGAATTAAACTGCTTTCAGAGAGACCTGGCGGATAAATTTGAAGTTAGCTTTCTTATCCCAATAAAGTACGAGTTACATGAAAAAAAATCAGTTACGAAGTTGTTCAGTGTCATTGATTTAGCAAAAGGAAAACACTTTTCGTATAAAGTGATAGTAAAAATAGAAGGCGCAAAATGCATATTTAAAAACTCCCAAAATTAGAACGCGACATAAATCGGAAGTAATCATAAGCAGAAAATATCTCACTCGTGACGTTACGATTGGTGCAAGTTCATTATGAACTACTTAGGATGCAGCCAACGTTTCTTACCGACATCACATGGACGGATGAGGCATGCTTTGAACATAATACTATGCACAATAATTCATTTCTGGTCGTTAAATAATCCCAGATATGCTGTCGAAGTTCTAAATCAAGTTCACTGGTCGATAAATGTCTGATGCGAAATATTCAAAAACAAATTGATTGGCCCGGTATTTTAAGAGGGCACGTTAACGTGATTCCTATAATTTTCATTACGGAAGGACATACTATCTGATTTTCTAGAGGATTTGTTGCTGAGTGACCTCCAGAATGCATGGTTTCAACATGAACGCGCCCCGCTGTATAAGGTACAACGTGTAACGCAGTTCATTCAAAACACATCCCACCAACAAGTCATAAGGTATGTTGGTTGTATTCAATGGCTTGAATGGTCTCTTGACCTAATCCCATTGAACTTTTTTATGGGAGGATACATCAAAGAAGAATGTATGCAACCTTCATCAATGCTGCAGGAACTTCGACACCGTATTACAGATGCTTGTGCGAGCTTGCCACGTGCCATTTTGAAGAAAGTGCAGCAGGAAATGCAAACCCGTGTCCAGATGCGTGTTGTTGCTGAAGAACACCATTTCGAGCATGACAGATGGATGAACCTCAATTCTGAAAGGTACAGTTTTGTTAAACGTAATCAACAAACACATGCATGCTTTTCATTTGTATCATTTTTGTGAGCAATATGTCTTTTTTTTTTGTAATAAATTGATGATGCTGAATAGCATTGCTTTTTTCATGTAACTCATATGATTGATAACTCCAAATAATATGAGATTGATAACTCCGAATGTATCCGCCAGGTGGAGCTGTTAACAAAGTTTTTGTGTAGCGCATGTCAACTTTACTATACCTAGATCCCATTTATATGGCTATACCTCTTCTTGTTCATAAATTATTGGGATGAAAACTTACTTCAGCAAGCACAATTTATGTATGTAATGTTCAGAGATTTTATTTAATTTATAAGTCCTCAGATATCGCGTGAAAATAAGTTTTTTTTTTGGTTTATCCTCATAGCGGGGAAATATACTTTTATCCCAGAACTTTATCTCATCAAAAACTGCCACATCGGAGTATTTCAGAATAAGATGATGTAATATTTCAGCATACAATTATTCCGACCATTAATGGAAAGCATATGATTTTTAAAGCTCCTGACTGAGAAAACTGTAGGAGCTGAGATCTTCGAAAAAAAAACGCTTTAGTGTATTGTCATATAATCGCATGTATTTTTATCGTACTTTTCGTGTTGCAGCTTTATGTGTTTTAAAATCAATAAACGGGCAGTTAAAAGTTTCCTTATCCTTTCAACGACTGCATCAATATAAAGATTATGTCAGTTAAGTATTTTACACCCGCTTAATCGTCCCAAACACATACACACGCTTAAAAATGTATTTTAAATGCAATATACTTTATGCAGCATTTTATATATTTGTTAGTTTTTTATAATTTCAATATTCATAGATACAGATACAAATCCTGATTAAAATGGCACATTTCATATTTTTGTGATCTAAATGTACTCTGCTACTAATATCAATATAAAAGTCTGCATTCAGGGATCGAATTTGTTTTTGTCGATTTATAATGTACAAAAACAAATTCGACCCCAGCCAGGTCATTTAGCTATGACCCAGTGCCGATTTAAGCTCATTTCAGGCCCTGAATGCAGAAGATCTACAGACCTCTTGGCACTGGCGGATCGAAATTTATAACCAGAAAATCTGGTTAAAGTCCAGCTTATCCGGGCCCTTCCTGGTTCCGGACCCATGGGCACCAGCCCCAAGCACCCAGTGAAAAGACCGACACTGCCATGACCTATTTTTCTCTATCTCTCGTAGGTATTGATAAATTGTAATTCTAAAACACGCTTTTTGTCCCAGATTCTGGATTTTCTGTAAGAATGACTAGCCGTAAGTCTCCGGATTCTCAGGGACGTCTTAACGCATGGATCAACTGAGCCCGGGCCCAGGGACTCGGTCTCAATGGGGTCCACGTTTCATTCTCGACTCAGCCTTAATAAGATCACAATGCGAATAATTTCAACGGTCGAATGTTATTCCCGGTTGTATTTTCCGAAAAACTAGGAATTTCGGACGATATGTGAACTGGCCACATGTAATGACCGTTGTCCACGTACAGGCTTAGGCCTCTAGGCTTACCGTCATACATCATCATTATTCATTTAATCAAAAGACAGCGGTCGGTCAAGCCTGTGTTTAAGCTATTGTAATTCATGCGCATTTATTTGTTTCATGTTATAGTTCGTACGTGTATTTGACAACGTATACTATGTATGTACTGTCTACTTTTACGAGTCACAGATGGAGCCTACATTTGTATAGGTGCCCAGGGTCTATTTCTGAATACGGGCCCAGGGCCTCAAGAAGCCGGATTCTGTAAGTATTTGGAGTGAATACTTTTATGGAAAGATACTTACGATAATTTGGTGTTAAGTTTGTTAGAAAAGACTTGAAACATTTAAGATATCCGAACACGTTGAAAATGACCAAATTCAGTCAAGACAGATATTTTTGTTTTTTATTTTATTGAACAGAGCTATCTTTTGACTTTACGAAACATACTTTTTTTTCTACGCTCCTAGAGGTCACGTTACAATCAACTTTATTAAGTTAGAAAAACCGGAAGTGGATCTTTGATCTACCAGAAGTGGGCATTTAAATTGCTCAAAATCTATCAGGCGAGTCTGATAACTCAAAATATTACGAATGTATTTCTATGAAACTTTTTGAACCTGATATTTATGTTTTTATAGAGAATGTACTAAAATATTTCTTATTGTATGAATACTTTTTGAGTTATGGCTTGTTATTTAAATAATGGTCTCATAAAAAGTGTGACATTTCTTATAATGTTTACTCAACCAGCTCTAAAATTTTCAAATTTTAATAGAAAATTAAAATTTTAGTACATTTTCTAGACAAATACATCTAATTTGTTTTAGTAATACTTTTACTATTATATGTGTATTACTTTTTTCTCTAGCTGCTTTTAAGTTTTTCAAAAATATTGTTAAAATTTCACTTATAATTGTGATTTTTGTAAAATTCAGGTAATTTATTTTAAATATTGATAGTTAAATAGTAATATTTATTGATATTGAGTCCTAAAAGAGCATTTATAATGTTTTAGTATGCTATTTTGTTAAAAAGTACTCTGAACGTGTTCGGATACCTTAAAAGCCAATGAGCTTTCTAAAATATTCAGGTAGCCCTAGAACCAAATTAATATTTCGATGTAAGTGAACGTGAGAAAATTACCGTCACACTATAAAGCTGCAAGAGGGCTATTGGCTACGGATTTCGTAATTTTTGAATCATGATCGAATAACGAGGACGACACTCGAGATGGAATCTTCCGCTCCTAACTACCTCACCACACCAACGAGAGGACATTGAGCATCGACAGAGTTTACTAGCAAAGGCTCACTCACATGGGGGGGGGGTCTTCAGTAACGCTAGGCTCGAACTCATGACACGCCAGCCACGAGTCCATTGACCTTGAGCACTGGGCCTACCACACCCACCAGTATTCCTAAGGTATTTGAATGTACAGTAGAACGTCGTTTATTATCCGGACTCAGTTTTTTTCCAACTACATGTACTGTATATGTACTGTATATTTTCAAACAATGCAATGCTCAACAGTTGTTTCGCGTGAGGCCAAAAGTGACGGGGAAACCGAAGGGGAGGGATATTTGGGGAATTTCAGTTGTGTGATTTGGTAAACATCTGCGCGGAATATTAAGTCAGTTTGATTCTAAGTGAGGGAGTGTATACGGCTCTTTTGTTGAGATGTGAACTGCTATGGCATGTGATGATTTTCAATATTCGTATAGTGTTCGGTTTCATATACTGCATGGATCGCATTCGGTTTTCGGTTATTCGAACGATATCCGGTCCCAATTGATTCGGATAAACGACGTTCGTTCTACTGTAATAGAAATTTAAATGAGTCGTGTTTTAAAATCAGAAAGACACATGTCGCTTCTATTCACAAAAAAATCACCTGGTTCCACCAAAGACACTCCATATAGCAGAGTTATCAAATAATTAAATCTCCGAGGCTCACACTCTTCATATTGGTGTGATGAAGAAGTTTGGGAGGGGAGTACCAGTTAAGGTGCCGCCCTCATTACTTAACACCAGTTTAAAATTACGAGGTTCATCGCAAATAGCCCTGTTGGGGTCCTTGATAAACCAAAAACTCATTCACATATATATTACAAAAAGTAAAAGCAAAAGTTGTGGAGCAAATATTTATTAGCTCCATAGTTAGAAAAAAATGACTAATCATGTATGAAGCAATTAAAGTTAAATTTATTACACGACTGCTCTTGATTATTACAGAAAAAAAGAAGTTACATTTAGCTGTACATGTTCATCAAAAAAAAAAAAAAAAGCTATGTAAAAAATATGTACTTTATAACATTTTCAAGGAACTAATTAGAATTCATTTCAGACAATTATAAAACATTTAATTGTAATTTTATAACTCATGATTCAATTTTTTCCTTTAAAGGATGAATCATATTTTAATATAATTTCTTTTACAACAGAATATATATACATGTGTAAAACCTTGCGTTGGGGAAAGAAATCTAAACAGTTAATTAACCCAAATAATAATACTTTCTCCTTAAAAAAAAGTTTATATTAAATAAAAAAATGTTACAATGTTTAATATTGAAAGCTTTTGTTTTAACAGCTTATTCAGTCTGCTTAACAAATTGTTGAAGTTTGGTTTTTAAAACCAATTAATGGTTGAATAGGTTTTAATGTGCTTTTCCAACCGCGACTTTGTAACGGATGAATTCAATGACAACTATCGTACGCGCCCCAATACTTTTTAGAAATTAATAACTCAGAAAAATGTTAAGTATTATGTTGCTGAAATTCAAGTGATATAATTAAATGTTATTTTAAATAGATTTACTTGTTACCGTAATAAATTTAATATTTTTTGTTTGTAAAATTACAATTAATTAAATTACAATTTTTCATCGTGTATAGTTTTTTAATTGGGTTATAAAGGAAGATTGTGTAAAATAGTGATGCCCGTGTTTAAAACTCTGCAAATGCACCTTAATTGTGTTTTTGGTGTATGAAACATACCTGTATATAATTTGCATTATTTTATAATGAATAGAGGTTTTAAATCTGAAAATGGTAGAATAAAACTTGCTGCCATTAATTAAATTTGCTTTTACCGAATATATATATGACAGTCGGATATTTTGGATTATTACCATTTACATTTCTAAAAACAGCTTTACTATTTCCTGATGAAAAGCTCCCGAATCATCATGGTTTCTTCTATAAATGAGGTGAAACTGTCGAATCGGCCACTGGTCCGCCAAATTATGAAAAATGGCTAATTTGTGTTTTGGAGTAGCAACTCTACTACAACACGATCCGACTTCTCCCTCACTGATACAAAAATCAAAAGGGTTACCAGATTTGGCGCTTTAATCGATTTTACGAGAAAACACTTGGCGGGATAAGTGGCCGATTCTACAATTCAACCCTTTAAAGTATGGCTTCTGTTGCAAAATATTCTACGTTTTATCAGTGCCGATTTAAGCTTATTTGGGGCCTTGGGTGCAGAAGATCTACAGGCCTCCTTGGCACTGGTGGATCGAAGTTTCTAGCCAGAAAATCGGGTTAAGTCCAGCCTATCCAGGCCCTGGACACTGCCCCAAGCACCCAATGGACAAACCGGCACTGCGCTTTATTAAATCTTAATTAGTTTTCCAATGACTTAAACCACCTATTCCATATTACCCTCCAATTACCACTTTTTAAAAAAGTAAACTTTTTTATAACAACAAAATAAATATTATTCTTTTTGACAAGTGATAAACACTCAAAAACGCGCCAAATTAGCCATTTTTCATAATTTGGCGGACCAGTGGCCGCCGATTCGACAGTTTCACCGAATATTTAACAATAGAAGCCATACTTT
>BMAO01034419.1:0-177941 GCA_019973975.1 Trichonephila clavata | reverse complement strand
ATCAATAAGCATTGTAACAAAGCTTTAATTAAAAATTGTAAATATATTATAGATTTTTTCCAAAATAAAAATATTTATTTAGTTCATAGTTGTGATTTTGAAGATTTTTTAATTCTATTGATATCAATGATATTATTAAAGTAATTTTAGAAAATCATAGTATTAAAACATTAGTATTAACTTACAAAAATTTAGAACTCTAATAGATTTAGTCTTAAAAGAAAACTACATTAATTTTAAAGGTTATCTGTACAAACAAATTAAATGTTTGCCTCATGGTGGTCCTCCTAGCAGTAATATGGCTAATTTGTATTTACACTTCTAAGAATATAAATATATTCTTAATAATGATTATTACATTTTTAGATACATAGATGACCTATATATTTTTAGTAAAAATAATAATGTTAATCCCAATGTTACTTTTTATCCCAATTATTTAAACCTAATTAAAATTAATAGTAATCAAGTTAAAACTAATTACTAGGATATACCATTGTATTTTAAGGACTATACATTACATAGCAATATTTATGATAAAAGAGATTATTTTAATTTTAACATACTTAAAGTGCCTTACTGGAATTCGAATTTATCTATATCTATATCTATATCTATATAAATTTTATTTCAATTATATTTATCGTAATAACGTATTAGTTAGTGATACATTTATTATATATTTAAATTTTAATAACTTTATTAAACATTGTATGGAGCATGGATACCCTAATAACTTTTTTAAATGTTATACTCCTAACAGTTTAGTATAAGTAATATGCTATTAGTTGTACAATTAATCGATAGATGGCGCCTTAAGTTAAGTAAATTAACAATATTTTATTTTTATTAAATTAATTGTATATGTCTGGGTTGTACTTTTATTTTCTATAAATTTTAAAACAAAATTTAGGGTTTTTAAATGTATATAGATAGACTTAATGTTATTTTATCAAACCTTACTAATTTTATGCGTTACTGCTTTCACCTTTCTTTTGCCGGGGAAAATAGTTTTGCTGTACTCATGTGGTAAGTCTTTAAGCAATTGTTTTAGTTTGTTTTACATAATCTAGTAATTATTATAGGCTGTAATATTATCGTTTTATTAAAAAGATTATGATTTTATTTGTAATAATAGTTAAACTTCTCTAGAAATTTCTTACTTTCCCTATGGCCCAGAGTATTGGCAAATACATGTGAAGGTTGGCGGGCCGCAAAACATTGTTTACACCTGCAATCCTAGTTTCTAAGCCCAGGAGTTTGCTTTACTACTGGTGCTAAGACTTTATTCCATCGTGATTATAGTTATCTTAGATTTATAACTATTTTGTGTATATTTTTAATATATATATATATATGTGTGTGTGTGTGTGTATCTAGTGCTAATGCTACGGAAAATATTGGAGGTGGCTTAGAATCGAAAGTAAAACCTTTGTTGAATGGGGAAAATTGAATTTCTACTCCTTTCAAAGAGAAAAATGTAACCGTCAATTCTGGCTCCTTGCATCGATGACTTATCCCACTCCACAGTTTATCTTTAGTATTCAACTTATCCTAAACATCGTTGTCTGCTCGTATTCAGGGTTATTTATTTTTGTATAAGATTTTTTTTAGTCAATTAAACATCAAAGATATCGGTAACAGCATCAAGGCGAGAGTTCATTATGACGCAAATATGAAAAGGGAGGCAATTTTATATACAGAAAAAGAAGAAACAGAAAAAGAGTCACTGCCACTGAAAATTCGACACGGACGAAACAAATATACTTTGTTGGCGTGAATAAAATAATATTGATTTTGCTTGTAAATGTTCAGAAGTTTTTAATAATTCTTTTACATTGTTTTAAAAAAAAATCTTGCATAACAAATGCATTGGATGGCATGGAAGGCGACTCTATGTAAGAAAATGGAGACGCCGCCTCAAAATCCGAAATCAGTTTTGACAATCGGAGTACACGAATCATTTTCGAAACATTATACTGAAAGTTGTATTAACTATAGGTTCATGTTAGAATTTGAAATTTTTTAGTACTAGTGAAATAAAATAATTATTCACTTATTATTTCTCATATTTTTTTTTTTAAATTTTAAACGTATCGTATAATAAAGAAACCTTTTATCTGATTTTTTAAAAAATTTTTCTCAAAAATGTGTAGAGATTCGGGGGGTGCGTCTTGGAATCGATGGTGGCTTAGATTCTAGTAAATACGGTATAAAACACTGTCGTTTTACATTTAACAGAATTGATGCCATTATTATTAAACAAGATTGCTTCATGTAAATTGCATGTACTAATCCGGAGTAATAATTGTGTTCATTTGTAAATTCTCAAATAGCTATGAGATTCTACAATTTGAGTTTTTGATACAGGATGAAGTACATTATAAGTTTTGCAAATGTTTTAGTCAGCTAAACATGAAATTTTTCATGGTGTTTTCATATTTTTTTATACCAAATCTATAAAACTATAAATATTTGGTTTTTCCTAATTATTGATTTTATTTCGTGATTATAAGCAATTTTAGTAACTATTAAGCGCATACATCATATATTTTAAATATTCCATAGAGTTATAATTCTTTTCAATTGAAATCACTTATGTAAAATTTTACTAATGTTGCATTCTAAGACTATTTACGAGAGACATCTTAATTTTGCACCTTGATCAAGTGATAGGGACATTATCTAAGCTGGTATTCCATTCCCCAAATTTCCACTCCACACTTTCACTTATATAAAGCAACGTCAAACAAAATGTTAAGTATAGTACTCTCAAGACAACATAATCTGTATAGATTTAAATTATATAAACGTATTTGCTCATAAAATAAAGAATATATTAAATGGGGGCTTTTTTTCCAATAAGGGAAAGTTACTCCTTATTTCAATATTTTCAACCAAACTTTGAAACTGAAAACAGAACAAATAATAAAATTTACTGAAAATAATAGCCCATAGTTTTAAATTTTACTTAAATTAGGATTTTAGTGTTCATTTTAATAAATATATTTTACCTACTTTGATTTCTGTTTTCTGGAAGTTGAAACTAGACTTTTGTAATATGTCTTTTTTTAATACAATTTTCCACATTTTGCTGCTCACCGCTAATTATATCTTGAAGGAGATTTAAATTGTTCTAGTACCTTTAAATTTGTCAAAATAAAAATTGAAAAACTCTTCATTTGACATATGTGCCCGCTACATAAAAGCGACGGAATTCATTTCCTTTTATTATACAGAGAATTAGAACCCTTCTTACAAAAAAGAAATAGTCTAAAGCATTTTAGTAATAATAAAAAATAACTGTCATATTTTAAGACCTGTTTGAAAGATTTGCATCTTTACGGAATAATACTTCAAACTTTGACATACTTAAGCTCGTATTTTCAAAAACATACGAAAATAAAACAACATTCAAAACTGAAGGGTAAATTTTTCTTATGAAATATTCAGCACTTTCACTGACTTTAATCTATAATTTTAATATCCTTTGTGATGAACATGGCTTTTCAAATTATCCGAGAACATATTTAATACCTCTTTCAAAAAACTGAACTGATAAATATGAAGCCCTTGCGTTAATCTCAGAAAAGGCTTAAAGGATTTGAACGCGAAGTCATTGTTGATGGTAAGTTTGGAACTTTGCCAGTTCTACAAAACGATCCACTTAGAAGAAAATCGTGGTTCACTTAAAGAAATACAGTGCGAAGATAAAATTAATAGTGTTCCTTAGAAATAATCCTAACTTCTTCAATGTTAAAATATATTTCCTTCGAAAAACAAAATATTATTTTTTTAAACTTTAGATGTTTCAATTACGAGCATCATGATTAGAAGTATGAAAGGATTAGGAACTGTGAATTTGTTGTTAAAAATTATTTGTTTATGTATATGTGTTATTAAATAATGAATGTCTTGATTATTTTTAATAAAAGGAAAATAGAGAAATATAATATTCTTAAAATTTAGTACTTTCCAAAATATTTGAATATAATTTTGTTTTCTTTTTAAGGACAAGAGCCACATGAATACACACACACTCACATATAAATATAAGATGTTCAAGTTATCCATATCATTCGACTGCCCGAACTTTATTGTGGCTAATATTGTTTGGAATTTTGGAGATAAAATTTATGTGTGGAAAAATTATAATATCCTTAATATTTCATTTTGTCATCAGTGATATGATGACATATTTTCTTGAACTATAATATGATTTTGTGAAAGCTGTATTTTCTTTAAAGTGTTTGTTAAGCCTTTCATCTTAATATCTTTATAACTGATTTCATATGTGTTGTGTGTAATGTGCAGTTTTAATTTCAATAGTTATTTGAGTAATATCGAATGGATATTCAGTGAAAGCTACAAGAAATAAACAGTATGCAAATGCAATTTAATTTTTTTCTAAACTGATCTACGTCTTTACTTATACTTGTTTTATATTAACTAATTTTTGTTATTAGAGATTATTGACATAAAAAAACACTTTTATATATATTATGCACTCAAAGTTGTGTTTTTTTTTGTTTTTAAAGTATTTAAATCCATTTTAATCTTACGTTTATGATGTTCATTTATAAACTCAATATCATTTTGATAGCTACAAACTAGTATATTTTGCAAACGGTAGTATTGTAGATAAATGCATATCACGCATCATTTTATTACAGTTTTAACACTAATTTTGATAACAAAGAATTGGTATTTATATATATGTAATAATTCTCAGTAATATAATCATTTTAAATATCTTTTAATTATCTAGTCCATCCCTTCAGAACCCACATTTTAGTAATAATTTAACCAGCCGCCTATCGAGAGTATTTTAAACTACACCTATCCACCCACTCAGATCATGTGGTTTAAGCTGCCTATAAATACTGAGATTCCTGGAGACCAACTTTTTTCGCTTCTGTATTTGTCACTGTGAACATATAGCCGGCTGCAGCTTGGTTTGTGTGTGTGTATTGTGTCGTCCTTGTCTTTCTTTATGTGTTCAAGATGAAAATAAAACAGTTTTAATTAATCACAGGACTGTCTAATCAATCCCATATTAATACCTTTCAACGACCACGTCTATTTCCTATATATATATACAGGGTGATTAAAAATATTTGGAAAACATTAGCAGGTGATAGTGAACAGCAGTAAAAGCAATTTTCTTCGAAGAATGTGTTGTCTAAAATGAAAACCTAAATGCTATATTATTATATGTGATATTCTACGTATACTTATATTTAGGTGAATCTAAAAAAATATGAATTATGTATCAGATAATTCAAATTTTTTATGATTTTTTTTTGTTTATGTATGAGTTAAATAACATAATATTCTGATTTTTCTGTTATTATATTATATATTGAATTTATACATCAAAAATACTTAACAACAGAAAATGTCATCAAGTGTTTCTGCAAAATAATTTTATTTGCAAATAACATTTAAATTTTAGTACACCAGTTAATTTTCTTTTAAAAAATTGATAGATATTACTGGACATTAAGAAAGGATACCATATTGGATGTATCACATTATGTGACAGAGAAATGTAGGTTTAATAAATAATTTTTAGAAAATGTGAAAAAAGTTTAAGAAAATATTCTTTTTAAAAAAATCAATAAACAGGTAACAAATAAACATTTAAGCATATCTTGATGTTTCTCATTTATTTTTACAAAATAAATATCATAGTAAATCATAGATCTTTATAGAAATATATATTTCTCTTTCTCTCTCTCTTATGAAATTTATATATATATTATGTATTTTAAAGTATAAAAGCAGTGAAAGATTAGTAGCATAAAATTAAGTAGGATTATAGATAAATTATATAAGTTTAAACTTACTTCTCTAAAGAGCAAAAGATTAAAAATAACTGAGACAATAAGATTCGAAAATTAATCAGTGACTTCTGAAAATGTTAATTACATTCTCACACTTTGATTCTGAAGCTTTAATCTGTTTTATATTTCCCTACTCAACCTACTTTCCGTAACTACTCTTCGGAAACAATAGATGGAAACAAAGGCTCTCTGTGATCTTTGCTGTGTTTGCCCCTCGAATGCAAGTAATGCGCTTTATTTAACCCTTTTCTACTTCAACGCCTTCTTCATTCATTAAGAGATTTAATTAAGAGCAGATAACAAATATTGAAGTGGCTTCAGATGAATCAGTAAGAAATATAATTGAGGATAGAACAATAGTATTTAAAAGTACACTAATTGAAGTTATGTGTTTGTATCATTACTTAATTAGTGAAAAAAATATTTAGTCACTTTTATCGTATAATTTTCTTCTGTCTTTATTCCTTTTTTATTATGGAATATTTAAATCAGTCGTTTGTTTTTAACCCCTTAACTATTTTACCCATACACAATGTGGGCTACCGGACGTTGATTGAAACCGGTTTGCCAGTACGCTTCTGGCAAACCGGTCCTTTGATTTGCGCGTATTTTTAATTTTCATAAATATATTATTAATGATAGTGTCTTTAAAATATGCATGTTGCCCATGATAATGAAATTCTTCTCACAAGGGATTTTGTGTGAACGTGTGGTAAAGGAGGGAATTTTTTCTTTTAATGCAATAATTTATCGACTTGAAAGTTTTTAATAAGGAACAGGGATTGGCAAGACAATGTGCAGCTTATTCTTTAAGGAGAAAGGAAAGAGAAAAGCTAATTTAAAAAATCTAATTTATTTTTGTCGCAATTACAATGTAGGACTGTGTATTGCACCATGCTACAAAAATGCGCGCGAAATGATTTGAAAAAGATTTATAAAAATGAAAATTTTATGTAAGTATGAGATACTTCTTCTTAAGATATATAAATAATTTCAATAGCATGCAGAGTGTACTTACAAAAAAGGGAAAATTTAGGGGGGGGGGGTGTCCCATAATTGTAAAAAAAAACAGTTCTCAAATTAAAAATAAAAATAAAAATTCTTCTATTTTCTTATTTTATTATAAACTATGGTTAGTTATATGCAATTAAAAATGCGTCTTTCCTTAAACATTTTGTACAAAAAATTGGGCCTGTTAAGAAGTTAATTTAGATAAAAATAATGTTGAAGATCAAGAATTAATTACCTCAAATAATTATAATCCCCATATTTGTCGAACTTTATCCCTGAAATGCTGTTGAAAGAAATGTAAATTTTTTTCAATAAACTTTAGAGAAAAAACTCTGTCCAATGATATACTTTTAGTATTTCAAAATCTGAGAGACGTTCAGCGATGATATTTCACATTTCGTCATCATGATAAAAGGCGGAACAATATGATTTATCTTTAAATACTCACTCCTTGTTTTTGCATTCGTAAAATACTTAAATAAATATTAAATGTTTGTAAGGCATTTTTTTATTCTGCTTTTTATATGCTTATTAATTATTTTTTATTTTAATTGCTTCCTTCTTAACTCTTAAAAGGTCTATTTTTTCTAGTAATATAATAATATATTTCTGTGAAAGAGATTGATTTCTAAAGTGAAAGTCGTTTATGTTATGACCTAAAATAATTTGACTTCTAAGGCCTTTTTTTCGAAGAGAAGTATGTTTCCTACCTTCCTAAGAGAGCTTTTCAAAAGTAGGACATCTTATGTTTCGTATTTCATTTTATTTCGCTTTACGTGATATCAATGAAACATAAATTGCAATTACTAAAATATATAAAAGTAATTATTAATTAGACATTTTTTTTTAAAATTCAGAATTTATACATATTACTTCCCATGAAATTTCAGAAAGCAGGGATTTGCACATAATGGAGCATTGAAAGCTGTATAAACTTTCTCTCCTCATGTGCTTTAGCAGAGCACGCAGGGAAACGTATATATATATATATATATATATATATAATATATATAATATTAAGTTGGCATATAGTCACCGACTTCAATAATCGTACGTCGTCTAGAATAGTTTTCTTGCTTCTTAGGAAATTTACAGATCGTCTTTTGCGTTTGCGACTTAAAAAACCAAGAAATCAGGTGTGCTAGTCAATATGCTAGTGGCACAAATCATAGGTAAGAAAGGAGCTCCCCATTGATATATAAAAATGAATAAAGTTAGAAAAGCCTTGTAAAAGTTAATTAAAGCTTTGGATTTCTCTGGTAATAGGAAATGAATTGTCTAACTTTGAAAATTTAGTTCTATAGTTTAAAATGATATTTTAGGATAATACTTTTAAAAACATTTCGAAGCATAATATTTTTTTTAATATATAAAGCATAACAATTGCAGCAAAATAAAATTTAAAAAACGAGGAAATTGTTTTAATAAGATTTGTAAATTTTCATATTATATGCATCTAGCAATTTTTGCTAAAGGTACTGATAAAAAGTTTTGTGAAAGTACGATTATTTAAAAGAGACGTCGACAACTGTATTGCAAATATATACATAAAGCAAGTGGCACATATAAACATATAATTCTAGTTATTTTTACTTCTTTCATAATGATGTAAATTACTTTCATATTTATATTCAATTCACTCAATTGACAAAATTGTAAACGAAGTCAGAAAAGCATCCCATTTTTGAAAAATATTCTCTAACAGAATAATAAATTCACTTTACGTGTCTGTCATTATTTTTTGAGCTGTAAAGTTTTAACTTTAAAATACACTTCTAAACTCCTTAAGAACCTACAATATCTGATATAAAGATATCCAAACTTCCATTTTATGGTTTCTTGCTTAAAAACTTAATCAATTTATGGTATAAGACTGAAATTAAATTATTTAAATACCATTCCTTTCGAAAGTTCCTGAAAACTTTATTTGGCGTAAGCGATGACCATGCAAAAGCACTGAATAAAAAGAAAGTTAAGCGATGTGAAAAGTTTTTTGTCTTTTCCTTCTCACTCAATTATGCCCTGTTTTGGTGGAGTCTTCACTTCCGAATTTCTGAAATAAAACCGAAAATCTCGACTCCGACTTCATTAACTCACTAACTGCATTTCTTTCAGTTTAGAGAAAGATGGAAATTTCCAATTCTACGCAGCCGAGGGTAAATTGAATTTCGGAGTTTGATTTGCCGAGTAGCCTGCCCCCTTGACGTTATACCCTTCTTCAAGTCAAGGTAATAAAATTACACCACGAGAACGTCTGCGATAGTAAAATATCCTGTGCTCCATTAAACAGTGGTATTTCAGCTCTTTACCCGTACACATGGCGAGACGATGTTATATAGAGCAGTTTATCGATTCTTTAGTGTTTAAGAAGGAAACATGGCAGGAGTGAGCGTCTGGAAGGGGTGGGCGAAAGCAAAGTTGAAGGAGCTCTTCGCATCTCAGCACATTCATTAATTCTTGTAAGCAGCTTTTGGTAATCAGGGACCCCTCATACACCTTCCCCCTTCTTAAAATGAACTTACTGGAAACGGAATCTTTTGAAGTGAGTGTGGCAATAGAACGGGGAGGCGTTGATGAGAAAATAACGTAGTTTGATGTAGGGGGCTGATTTCAAAGGGGTATCATTAACTATTGAAGCCTTATGGTGAATATTTAGTAATACCGAGATTTATTAATTCCTTGGAAGAATGGAAAAGTTATTTAGCGGTGAAAGTTTAGTCATAATTTTCAGAGAGTTCCATGTCCAAATAATATTAAAAATGTTCTAGATAATTAAAATAAGGTATATATTTATCACAGTGAAAATAGATTTCCTTTATTTTTCATTTGCAAGACGCATTTATGAAGGTTTCTTTTTAAAATAAAAACTAAGCACTAAAAATTTCATACAGTTTAAATACCCAAACATGATTTTTTATATAAATATATATATGTTTGCCATTTATTTTTTGAAAAACTTACTGCTTTATTTAAACTATATTATACAAGTTGAAAATTTCATTATTTTTTGAATATCAAAGTTTGATTTGTAAAATTTTCATTATTATCAATTTTATCGAATTGAAAGTGTTTTTATAACTATTATTTGTTGCATCAACTTATTTAATTTTAGTAGTTTTATGTTTCAATAAAATTTATTCGATTGAACTTTAAGACTATAATATGGTACCCTATAAATCATCAAATTATTGAAATTTTTTTATTGGCTTGTTTGATACCTCGAATCTTTATAAACATGCCAGCAAAATATCAAAGCTTAACCTGTATTTTTTATCAAGTTATGGAGCAATATTTGATGCTGGACAGCTACTACCAAGCCCACATTTCAGATTATCTGCTGGAAAAGAGCCCGATAAAAAATGAAATAATTATTTTTCTACCACGCGTAAATGAGACTAACATTATATATGCAAATCATTTCAAGAAAGAATTGTGCAATTGATACAAAATCTGTAGTTTGTGAATTGTTTATTGAAGAGGAAATGGATTTGATCAAGATTTAAAAGTTGTGCGTGCTTTTTATGATATTATTATGGATGGAATTAAAACTTCAAAACAGATTCTCCTAAAGCCCAAATACTAAATCTCATTTTGATAACTCAGATAATTAAAAATCTAATTCGCAATAATTAAAAAACTCTCCCATTTTTACATATTTGTTTTTGGTGACATATATATATCCCATGTGTCTGAAATTCAACACTTTTATTTTTAAAATATTTTAAGATATTTATTTAAACAAATGCACATATGCTGTTCTTAGATTTTGATATATTTTACTTATAAATTGTTATTTGATTTTGCTTTTATTCAAGAACAATATTTAACATGCGAAGGCGTTTAAAATCATGGAAATAAAAAATAAAGAAATAAACATTTTTTGTACATGTTGTGCATTAACTTTGAGCATGGAATGGAATTAGCTCTGAAGTGTGTGTATTTTTTTTTTATAATTAATAAGATAAAGTTGTATGAAATATTAATCTTTCATTAGCTTTCTTCTATATATTCATTATGGCAGTATACTGTTTAATTGTTCTACATTTGTACAATTTTTATGGTAAGCAGTTTTAAATAAGGTATTTAGCATTTCTTAAAAGTTTCAGAGTACTCGATGAATATTATATCATGCTATATATCCATGGAATGAAAACTTCAAACTCATTTTTCTGCACATTGAATTTTTGCACATATACTATTATTCATAACCCTAAGGCATTTTTGATAATTGAAGTATGGGTTTGAAATTTTTTTATGCATGTTCTGAAATGTATTTAGAGTAAACATGTGTATGGAATTAGCTCTAACATGTTTAGTACTTTTTCTAAAAAATTTCAAAATCAAAATTGATGTTTTTTTAGAGAATTTTTGGAAGTTTAACTATAAAAAAAAAATTAACAAAAAATTAAAGAGTTGCAGCAGAAAAAAAAACTCATGCACAATTTTATGCAGTTCAATATAAGGTACTTAGAAATTTTTTTAAAAGAAATGAGCCATATTTAAACTTTTTAGTAATTTAAAAACTAAAATAAATTTTTTTGTTTGGAATTATTATTAAATATTAACCTTTATAAAATATAATTAAAACCAAATATCAAATATTAAAAATAAAAAATTTTGTAGATGATACCACATATTGCTTTAACCAACGGGTCTTACTGGTCAGTGATGTTAGCTCTTAAATTTGAACAATAATTAAGCAAATATGAAAGGAAATTTTAAGAAGTTGTAGTACGTAATCTATAAATAGTTTTAAGTAAAACCATAAAAAAATACAGTATGAAAAAGTATATCGACATGTTTTCTAAATTTATAAAAATGGGAAAAGCAGAATGAATGGATTAAAAATTGAGTATGTCTAGTTCATTTCATTATTATTTAGAATTTTTATTAAAACACTAAAAACACAAATTTAAATATCAGAATGGTAACTCGATCTTGCTAATAACGTACAGGAGAGTTTTAAAAACACTCAATAACAGATATTTAATTATTTTAGTGCATATAAAAATACATGAATTTAAGGAAAATGTATTGATTCTATAAATTTTAAAACAACTCAACACAAAAAATATAGCAAAAAGATTTTCAAAGTCCCCTTTATTAATACCATTCATCTCAATAAAATAATTAAAATTTCCACACGATAAAAAGAGCATATTTTTCCTTTACGTCTAGGTGTTTTTAGGATCACATATTTCGTAAATTCTCGTAATAAATAATTGTGTAAATAATTCTCGTAATAAATAATTGTGATCTCAATATGTCTTTATCCTTACAACTGATTTTTAAAATCCATCAATTTCTTATTAAAAAGTTTAATTTGTGTACGACGCTCCTTCTATAACCAAATATCCAGTAGGATGATTTCATATATATGCCTGGAACACATTTTAAGCCGTACGGCAGCTGCGTTTCACAATCCAACAGAAATGCTTTTCCATTTCTCGTAATATTGACTTTCTGCTGAATAATCAATATATACATGCATTTTTTTAACATTGGAAGATAAGAAGTTTTTGTCAGCTGCTGAGAGGTGTAGACACCACATTTTTCGTATTTACTGTTCTCTCTTTTTTTTTACTCCTTCTTCATTTGCTTTTAGTTCGATTTTATCTTAAAAGGATAAAGGTGTCCCATGTTTTAACTGAGAAAAGAGTCAGCATTGTAAATCTTTAAGTAAGAAATGAGAAATGGATGGATACATAAGGATTGTTTTTTAACCCTTTTTATTGCTATAGTAAAGATGGAAAGCGATTCAAGTAAAGGCTGCGTTATGGACAAACATAAATCCAATTTGTTTTATTTTCAGATGCAATTATAGATATGAATATATTTTACATTTCACTAAAGGAATAAAAGACTTTAACATAATTATCCTCGAGTAAAGTATACCATTTTAAAATTTAAAATTATCAACTGTCAAATATATTTATTTCATTGGCAACTCTACATCATTTTTAAAATTGTGAACAGGCCTTAATTGGAATTTTTTTTCATTCAAGATTTTGTTCTGAGCGAACAAGAGGCCATTTGTAAAATCATGTTAGATCTAATATTGTCGTCACATGACTGGTAAAATAAGAGCTTTAACTCATGAAGACTATTCTTCATCCATGCGAGCACAACATAAGAATTGAATAAGAATTTTGTTTACAAGAAGTTATTCCTTCTGGAAAAACGATTTTAATCTCGCTGACTGTTCTCAACTATCTATAGATCAGGGATAAGACTCGAGCCCATACGTTCCAAGGAGAGATGAATCACAATAAACACATATACTAAAGGATTTTGTCAGTATATTTTGAAACTGCCAACATATATTTTGAAGAAACAATCAGTACACATACTGATGCTGACATTTAACTCCATTTATTACTGTCCATTCCCGAAGTGTAAATAAATACAGTGGTGGGGCAAAAAGTCCTAAACACATTCATTTTTTTGTCTATTTTTTAGGCTTGATTTAATTTTTCTTTTTGTAATTATCGCACTATCTAAACTATTGTTATTGATTTTAATGTATTCTTTGTGCAGATTTCAAATCTGCTTTTGTATTTTGTATAAAGTAAATAGTTTTATCGATATTTTAGAAAAACAATGATAAGATTAAGTATAAGGTTATTGTAGAGTAATGAGTGGCTGTTTGTACAACCATTATTCCAATCAATTAGAGAGCATTAGTGATAAAGGGCTAAAAACAGAATGTGAAGCATGTTTTAGTGCTTTTAATAAAGTTCTGCAGTTCTATTTACATGGTTAATATAAGAATTATGGGAAAGTTTTCATTTCTGCCTTTCTATGAAAGATGCAAAGTACTACTTTTGAAAGAAGAACGTTATTCTATGCATCAAATTGTTGTTGAAGTATCATGGGATCTTTATACTGTCATGAGAACGTTTAAAATGCATTCCTGAAACAAATTCAATTATGAACAGGAAGCAGTATAGACAACTGAGAAAAAGCACCTTTTTCGTGAATACAGAGTACCGCAAAGGATTTTACTTTCAAACAGAAAGCTAAGAGGTCTCAAGGGTAATAACTTGGTTTCGGGGACAGAAAATATATTAATAATTTTCAAATAGATATAATTCTTTGAAAATAAAAATAAATAATTTGAATCTTTTGCTCATTATTTATAAAGGAATGAGGTTTCCAAAAAGTGTAAAATGTTTAAAATATAATTATAATTTAAAAATACTATAAGTATATGAAAATAGGAAACATTTCTGTAAGAAATATTAATTAAGTTTTACGTTGCGCATCATACTTTCTAAAAGAGTAGCTTTAATTACTAGCAATAAGTTGATTTATAAAGTTAAATGCATCCTTATTACACTGTAGCTATTTTTATATAAATAGACTAATAAGTTATATTTTTTAAAAAATAAAAAGAACTACATTAATTTTTTTCTTAATTTCAATATTTTCAAATATTTTGATACAAAAGTTATATAACACTAAAATTAGATAGGATTTAAAGTGTATGGTGCACTTTATAATTCTATAAAGTTTTATGCCTGAACGGCTAATATCTTAGAAAATAGCATGCACAACGCAAAATTTACTTAATA
Organism: Trichonephila clavata; assembly: GCA_019973975.1. NCBI lineage: Eukaryota > Metazoa > Arthropoda > Arachnida > Araneae > Nephilidae > Trichonephila > Trichonephila clavata. Next base: position 163,510 of record BMAO01034419.1, on the reverse strand, counting down.
TTTATTACAGAATGCTTCTTAATTTCAAATGCTTAGAATTTTTTAAAATTATGATTATATTTTAAACATTTTGTTCTTTTTTGAAACCTCATTCCTTTGCAAATAATGTGTAAGCGATTTGAATTATTTAATTTAAATTTTATAGAATTTAATCTATTTGAAAATTCTTTGTATTTTAACCCCCCTCCCATGAGACGAAATTAATACAACTGATACCTCTTAATTCACAGCCAATTTTGATATAATGGATTTTGATATCAAGTGTAAATGTGTGCCTAAGTGAGAGAAAGACTGTGAGCTGTGAGAGAAAGATTACTGTGAAATGGATTATGAGGCTGCAAAGAGAGATCGTCCCAAACCATTACTTACTCATTGGCGCAAACAAGTGATGGTTCATTATGAACCGTTAAAAGAATGAAAAAATAATAATATTTGATGATGAAAATCTGCTTTTTGTTTTAACTAACAAAAATCGTACATATTTAAGACCACACACTCATAAAGAATTTAGCCTTCAGTGTTTGAAGACCACAATAAGGCCCCAAATGAAAATTATGATATGACGCTACGTGTCTTCTGGTGCAGTTGTAAGACTTCACCTTGTCAGAAGAACAATGAAAACCAGGGAATATTACAAATATTACAAAGTGTAACAAAATGAATTATTACCAACATTGGGAGATATTTTTGAATAACATTCATGGATATTTTATGATGATAATGCTCCAAATCACCGTGTAAATGTAGTCCAAAAATGGTTCGAGGACAACATTGTGAATAAAATGATCTACGCAAAAAGTTATCAAATCCTAATCCGATACAGACCCCAAGCATAACATTGTTATAATATTGGGGAAAAGAGCCTTCAAACAAACCTAAGTTAATTGAAGTTTTCATATTTCCTGTCAACCATGCCATCAAAAAGAACTTCTGGTGAAATTGGTGCATTCCATGCCCAATATATGTAGAATCATAATTAAAGCAAACGTTTGGCAAATGTAATATGGTTGTTCAAACATGCAGCATTCATGATATTTTCGAAAGTCATGTGAAATGGACTGTGTTTGTTGTTTTGTGTTGTTCTAATAGGTACATTATAATTTTTTACATTTTGTTAATTTGTACATGCCATACATTTTTTGGAATCAGGTGGCTGTACTGTAAAAAAATACTTGCAGGACTAAACACTAATTACAGATTTCAAATCAGCATTAAAAATACATTAGAACCGATAACAATGTTTAAAATAGTGCAATAGCTTCGTAATGAAAAATTACGTTAAACTCAATGACAAGACACAGACCGTGGGTAGCCTATTTTTTAGAGCATCGAACCCCAGACCGGAAGACCTGGGTTCGATTGCCCGATGCCACTAAATGCCCGCCGAGTATAAATCGGAGAACGTGCTCGTTAAATCTGTGGGTCCGAACAGTGGCGCCATCTATCGTGTTGCTTGAGCAAAATCGCACTGTCACCCTCTTGGGGGCTCAAAGCTTAGGCTAACGACAGGGGGGAAATTCTAGCCCTTAGCCGCGATGAATTTCGTGGACCTTGATGTGATGTTACTGTCGATCAGGTGGCATAAGCAACAACAACAACAACACAAGACACAGAAAAATGAGTGTGTTCTGAACTTTTGCCCCCACTGTATAAAGCGCATGCTCGAAAAAGAAGTGAAGGCCGTGAATGAAAGAGAGGGAGATCGTTGTCTGTGACTCGTGTAGAGGGAATAAAAAAATACGTCTCACATACAGAAAATAATAAATCAATATACAATGCCATAATCACATACTACTTGTGTGTGATTATGACATTAAATATTTGTAAATGTTAACTTTATTTGTTGTTGTTTTTTCGAAATCTGCACGAGAATTCTGAAACAGTCCGACATTTTTGGATTAAATGTTTTTAATTAAAAATTATATGTGTAAAAAAAGTTTCGTAAGCAATTCTGGTGATTAATGATTGTTTTTTTTTAAAATTGAGAAAGAATAATAGCTTTAGAGTTGACTGCCTTTTGGACATGGGCTTGAATATTATAATCAAAATGTCCATCGTTGAGGAATCGTTATATAGATCTTTTGAGTTAAACTCTATCACCCATGTATTGATAATGCGCACAACTGGTTATATCTATTGCGTATGTGCCTGTGATTGCGCTAAATTGGTGATACTGTTTCTTCAGTTCTCCCTCTCTTTTCCTTTCCATAGCTTGTGTTAACGTGTAGTTTTAATTGTGTATTTCGAAAAAATGCTTTTCCAGTTTTCAGAGTATTACTCTTGTTTTTCCGATCTGAGCCTTAAAGAGTCATTTTATATGCATGTGATGACAAAATGACGAATTTTGCTTTGCCTTTATTTCAGAGTTTAGTTTCAAACGGAAGGACGTTGTCAATAATATAAAAGAATTCAAATATATTTCAGAAGCATACACAAGGTAAGATACTTGTTCTTATTTTTATCGGGATCATCCACTTATTCTAAATTGTGACATTTAGCGATTCCAAAAAAAATCCCTAAATTTGAAGAAAAAATTGTAAAAATTCAAGTATTTTTTAATTAGAAATCACTTTCAAATAATACTTCTTTTGTAATGAACATACTAGTCACGATTTTTTTTATTTATTTGTTTTATCGAAAATATTCAGTTAATTAAATATAATTTTTGATCTGAAGTTTAAAAAGACTGAATAGTTTCTCTTCAAATTTTGGTGAATTTTCAAGCTTTTAATACAATTAAATTACTTTTTCATTACCTTGGTTTGTACATTACACACTGTTTTAAAATTGATAATCACTCTATTTTTTAATGATGCCATGAGTTTTGTTTAAAAATTTTAACTTCTTTTAAACATATATAACTTAAATTGTTTTTCCAAGACTTGGAGTTGCAAAAACAATATACAATGCACGGAATATAAATAACAATGTGTGACAGTTCTACGAAAATATTCACTGATTACATAGGAAATTATGGTTCAAGATTAACAAAATAAATTTGGAGAATAAGAAGTTTATCACTCGTGTAAAGGAAAATCGTAACCGAATTTTATACATGGCGCACTGCAGTCTCTGATTTTCTGCTTTCCGCGAAACAAATATTGCACAGTATCTAATTTTATTATGTTTTCATGCCAACTTCTAGCAAAAATGTGTACGAAATAGTTCACGGATGTCATCTGTTGTTTTAAAAGATTAAGTTGGTACTTCCAAAAAAATTCGAAAGAATTCAGATAATCAAAACAATGTGTAAAACTACCAAATCTATTTCATACTGACGAAGATTCATGATTTGAACTTCTACGTATTTATCCCGCAATTGTAACACAAATTCTTCATGATCAATTAATCACTGGGAAGAATATAATGTTTAAAATTGCGTTGTCCTTTGAAAGTTATTCAACTATATTGCCTTCAAAGAACAGTTAAAAGGGCATTCAAGTCATTTATCACAAGCAAATCATTATTTTCTCCGGATTCTGTGTTGTTTCACAACTAAAAATAAAAATTATTGCCTCAAATCTGAATTTTAGAGCTTCCATTTGTAAGACCTGACTTAAAACTGAGCATTTCATGTTTCATAGTTCTGGGATTTTGTGCTAAAGAGAGAAGGTAATTTGTTAAATTCATAATAAAACTGTTAAAAATAAAAAAACGGCTTTGATTCTTGAGAAGATAAGACAATTTATAATATGCTTCTGTTCTTGTTATACCAAAGAGCAGCAAATACTAATATCTTTGTTCAAATTCTCAGACAGAATGTTCTTTTCATATTTCAATGTAAGAAGGTGGAAAGTTAAAAAGGCGAAAAACATGCTCATCTGTGTTTGTGTGTGTGTGTTTGGTTTTGCAAATAGTCTAGGTTGTCATTTGCAATACAGTAGATGGATAGAATTTTGATTGTTGTATATTGTAACTAAAGACACAGAGAAGCCCTTTTTCTAACTGAATTAATATGCAATATATAATAGAAGCCTTTTGGGATAGTTAGTATTTAAGATAATATTTATTCCATTTATAATGTTGGTGACCTCATAAGATAACAGACATAAACATAATATATGCTAAATTTTGAAAGAGGTTTTAAAATGTGAAAATTTTTACTTTGTAGATGTATAATTATTTACTTGTTATTAAAAATGAACCTTTTAAATTTTTCAGATATAATTACGTAAAAAGTGAGCTAAAATTATATTTATAAGCTAAATGCTCCTATTAATTAAAGAACTATTAATAACCTGTTAGCTAGCAAATATCTGCATTAACAAATTAACCTCATTTGATGTCTTAGTTCCTTTTTCAAGACATTCACCTCATTATTTTGTTTTTGTAATGCCTTGCCATTTCAATTTATTTTTCATTCTTTTATAATATACCTTGTATTACACTCACACGGTTGGAGAACTCAGGAAAATTATCGGCCTCTTAAGCAGAATTTCATTTTAACATGGTCTGTAAACCAAATAAATATCAGTGCAAAGCGTCTGTGTTTCTTAGGGTAAAACATTTAATTAGGAAGAATAAAAACGCATATCACCTCATAATTTATTTACGCATGATTATTTCTTTTATAATTTTTCATTTTAGATGTAGTACTCGTATCTTATCTACCTGCATAATTATGAAACTAATTTGATTTTATTTAAGATTTTGTGCTTTCAGGTGCATATTATTATGTATATTTTTCCGAAACTGTAATTATGTTTCTTATTTTCGAGAATTAATTTAAAACTCTGAAATATCTTTAGTGGAAATAAATAAATCCTTAATTAAAGAAATTTTTCTTGCTAAAACAAAGTAAAAAAAACACAAGAAACAAAACATTTTTACGCATATTTAATAGGTAAATGCTTTTACGAAAGCTGATATAAAAATAGATTTTTTCTGATTATTTTTATTGACTCCAGTATTCATAATTACACAAATTTGTAATCAAACATTTAAAGCTTAAATTTGACTGAAGCACGTTTATTTTATGTAGCATATATTTTTATATAAGTGCATTTATTTTCTATAACAGATATACATCAGATATTTTTTACGATTGTTAGTATCTTACCTATTTGAGAAAGAAATTACAACCATAAATATATCAGTAGTAATTATTTATAAAAACTTCATATGGTTGTAAATATCATTTAATAAGTTATTATATATATTCTTAATATTCTTAATATACATAATTTATTGTTTTAAATTAAATTTATAGAAGATCCCACAATCTGAGATGTCATTGTCCATAATTGTCATTCGAGTACCAATTTTTTACTTTTCTATCTAGCATAATCGAGCTTTTTTCTCTCTGTATATAGACACACAGACAGAAGGGGACTCATATTTCTTTTTATAAACAGTGATAACATGTTAAAAAAAATTATTAATTTATGTGCAGTTTCGGGAAAAAATGTCAATCAACCTCCTCACTCACCAAGATCCAACGAGATAGATACCTCTCAGCACTTCCGTGCAGTAAATTTTCCTAAGTTCCATCCTGCCTTTGCCGAAAGATTGGCGCAGCGAATCAGAATGCTGCCACATCTTATCATGAAAACTCCTCTTTGTCGATTCCACATCCATTACTCCAGATATAGGAATAAGTGTACACTATGTCCACAGAAGACATCGTACTCATTCGTATCAACTTTGAACGAATACTTCACTGCAAATACAAATCTACACAAAATCTTTATCTCTCTCATAATAAACATAATAATAGATTTGATTCTTATTACTTTTGTATATATATATATATATATATATATATATATAACAACTAATGAGTAATTACTTTATTAAGATTTATCTTTAAAACTTTTTATAGCATTTTTATCTTAGAAACTACTGAATATGACAAGCAAAATAGATGAATTTTCAAAATAATAATGTTTCGTACTGCATTACACTCTAACATTTTGATTTCTTACTAATACAACTGAATCGCAAGAATTTAAATATGTATCTATATATATATTGTTTATCGAAGAAGGGTAAACATGACCTGTTCAGTTTCAGTTTGTTTACTTTTTAAAGTATCCGAAAACTGGATGGGATTTCAACTATTTTTAACGATATTTTCGGTTATTACAAAAAGCATTACACGTATTTATTTGAAATGTGTGTATTATAAGGATATATGAAAAAAAAATTCTTAAATGAATTTGAAAGTTTTTAAGTGAATGTTGTTTTTTTTAAAAACTTTCCTAAAGAATATTATTCTGAAGAAGAAAAGTTGTACAAAAATAATTTACTTTTGTAAATTTTTTTTGTGTAAAAAATCTCGTTTACCACTGTATACTGGAAGCTTTTCAAAATAAAACAGAAATTAAATAGCCTTATCGGAGTATTACAGAACTCGCACATTTCTAATCTGAGAAATTGCCAGCCCTATCGAAGTGATTCTGCTGTTAAGTTCTTAATTAGAATTCTTCACTACTCACCGAGAACACGACGGGAATCCATATTTTAGAGCTGCAGCATTTAGCATCCGATGGTGTCGACGCAAAAATTTCAATTCTGCCGCTCGCTCGAGTTTGCCTGTGATTCCATGACTTAGAATAATTTATACTGAATTTTCGAGGCGTCTCCCTCAAATGAGCCATGCACCCTATCCTTGTGCATGGCAAACGTGCTCAGACCTGTAAATGACTCCTGTGGAATTGCTGCACTTAATAGCACAGGGGAGGGTTGCTGAATGTCAAGGATGGAAATTTAGGAAAGGAATTCAAAGTAAAAATTGCTTCTGTCGACAGAATCATGCACAGTTTATGGATTCTGGAATGTGTAACCCAAGGGATAGAAAATGAAACTTTCATTAACTCAAAACCATCTTATGGATAGTTATAAAACTTATTGAAGACTGTTAGACTTGATTTTAAAGTCAAATGAGGATATGTGAATTAAATGTTCAGAGTTAAAGTTGGTAGATGTAATAATTTATGTATGATAAATATGATTAAATATACGGATTGTTTATTTACTTTTTCACTGAAATAAGATCATTTACCTATTATTTAAATTTGTAAGCCGAGTGAAAATTCTACGTATTGTTTTCAAATTTTAGCGTTCTATGCAATGAAATTCCATTAAAATAATTCCAATTTGATGCTGTCCGTTGAGCTGGAAATAGAGTATAATCGAATGAATTCTATCACTTCAAGAAATATATATTTTATTGTCATCATTCATAAAAACCGATGATTGCTGCTTTGCATTTTAGATAAAAAGTGGTGATTTCATTTTGATCTATCGAATAAGAAATATATCGAAAGGCATCGTTCGATATACAACAGCTTAATTTGTCACTTCAAAGATATTGACTTTAATATTAGCTCAAAACTCTAAGATCTACGACCAATACATTATACACAGTTCATTGTATATGATTATTTGCACATTAATTGCAACTAATTATAGTTTCTACACTTCATATTTCAAAAAAGTGATCAATACATGCGGCTTAAATAATAATTTCCCTTCAAATAATAGTAGAACATTTAACATTTTTTAAAAAAATATATACTTTAAAAGCATAAAAATAAGAACTTTTAACACAATTATAATCCTCCCTCAAAGCAGTAAAATCAGAAATTTTAATTAGTCAACGTTTAATAACGAATAAACTTATGGTGAAATACTCCCTCTGTAGCATTATATCGAACACTAAGTGATGAGTATATTGATTTGTGAATGATCCCAATGAATGACTTTCATACAGTAGATTGCAAAAGCCATGATATGCGAAGATTGTAAAGGTTTTCATTTAAGGGAAGTGTCTAATATATCGGTGAAATGACGATATATAGTACTTGAACTATTGTTTTGAAGCCACGAGAAATCCTTAACTGTTACAATTTTAAGGGCACTTTGAAAGGAATGTTTTGTGAACCTAATTCAAATAATGAATTAGAATTTAAAGTTGCCTTTTTTAGACAACATCTGCCAAATTATATATATATATATATATAATATTAAAATTTCTTTACAAGAGAAATATGAATAAACATGATCAAACGGAAAATATATGAAATTGTAAGATAACCAGACAATAGTTTTAAATGGAAATAAGAAAAATTAAAAATAGAGTTAAATATAAAAGCATGGATGCTAAAGTAGATGTATATGTAGAATATATATATATACATATATATATATATTTGTGTGTGTTTCTCTTTTAATTACACATTATTTATCCACAATGTTAACTAAATTTTCTTTATTGTTATGCAATTGTATAAAAAGTAACTCGATAGAATCTTTTATACAAAAATTCAAAATTTCAACAGAGAAAAATATCTTTCTTCTTTAAAATTTAACAAAATTTTAAGTTTGGTTTGGTTTATAAATGTATTTATTTTTAGGTAACGCTAGCGTTTAAATTTAAAAATGACATGAAAGTAGTGACATCGAACTTAATTTTGTGATATGTATATGCTTCGTTGTTCTTTGTTTGTATTATTATTTTTCTCATCATCAAATTAAAGATTTCATATTTTTTTTTTTTATTTATATTCCAATTTAGATATAAGCATAACATATTTTTTTCTGTTATTTTGAAATGCGAAGAAATGTATCTTTCTTTTCTCTTGTGCTTCATATACATGAGATTAAACATTGAATAATTTGTTTGCTTCTAATATATGATTTTTAGAAAATGCTCTATTATTATGTTACTAAAACTTTTTAGACTAGTTAATCAATTATTAAAAACATAACCTTCGGTAGTTTTATGGATACAAAAATTACCGAAAGGATTCTATTTAACTATATCGTCGCAAATGTATGCATAACTTGAGCAATTATACTGAAGATGTATATATATTTTTACAAGTAGACAAGTAACTTTTATCTTTTAGTCTTTTTTTTCAGTTTCATGTAGATAATCCACATTTCACCATAGCTAATATATATATATACTGATTAAAACAACTATAGGGAGGAACAATTTTTTTAAAAAAAAATAACAAAATAAGTAACGCTTATACGCAAATACGTTATCAGATAACTAAGCTCTTTGCGGACTCCTCTGCCACACAAAGTGGTCTGTAACGCCATACGGCAGTGGCGCTGTAATGACGTTTGTGTAGAGCTACCCCACTTGCTCGCTGAAAAGTAAGGACATTTTTGATCATCGTAACTAGCTCAAATCTTCTTTTGGGAATTCCTTTATTATGATTTACTGGCCATATTAAGGGGTATCGGAACGCTCTATACTGATAATGTTAAAAAGGGCTTTTTCAATGTACCTTTTCTAAAAACCTGTTGGAAATACATTCCCCAAATTTTTTTGCAAGTTAAGCACCATACATCTAATATTATACTGAAATTAGCTTTTTTTGAAATTTCCATTAGTTTTTCTGTAAATTTTTTTTATTTGATGTATAGTGAGATAACAGTGTTTTTCGACAGAAAAAAAATTATATAAAAAAAAATGTAAACAAAATTTTGCTAAAAGCTCTTTTAGTATATACTATAGAATATATAAAGAATGTATCATGTAAGTTTTGTTGACATCATATATATACTTTCTGAGAAAAAGTACATCGAACCTTCAAAAGTGACATTTTGAGAAAAACACATTTTTATAAAAAAAAGTTACCTTATCAAAACATTCCAGCTCCATATTCCAAATTTTACGCATTTTTAAATTTTCCTCTTCTTGTTTCATTCTTTTAAGTCTTTTTACTTTTCTAGTCTCCTTAGTTTTCTGTAAATTGGCATATCTTACCCTTGTACTGCTCTCTTTGTCGAGATGTTCCATGCAGCATGTCGCATAATATCCTCGCTCTATGTTAAGATTTTTTTTAAATATCCAGCTTTGTTGCATTCCCTTTATTAAAGGATGCAATAGCCTCATATGTACCAAAGGAAAGTGTTTCTATGTGCACAAATGTCATTTTGGGGACACGAGACCAAATAACATTATTAATGCTTTCATTCGGATTCTGCGTGTTTCCATGCAAGCACTTTTTCAATAATTCTGGATCCGAAAGGTCCCTAAAAATAGGCCTAATGACTTCAACAACAGCAACTGGAAGTTTATGTCTGTGGAAATAAAGTTTATTTTCCTATTGAGCCTTCTTACACTGATACCATGTGTCAAGACCTGATGGACAAAATCCATGCTGTGGATTTTTATCCGTAGATATTTTGTGAAGAAATATTGCCCATACACACACACAGCTTGCTTTATAAACTTTACATTTGATAAATTTCTTCGAATGGCAAGACCATAATATGTTTGCAATTGATCAATAGTTGCTTCTGTTAATCTATTTTTGCCAAATAATGCTTTGCCATCTGATAAATTTTGCCCCCTCATTTTTGCTTTGAAACGTCGGAGGCGAGATCCCATCCGTTTCATAACATGCCCTAAAGAAATTTTAAAAAATGACGTCAAACTTCAAGCTGACCCAAGAGGAAGTGCAATGTTTACCTTTTTTCTGTCCATTTAAATCGGTGACTCGCGTTTAGACGATTCTTTAAAAACAAAATTTTAGCACTTTTAATTAAGCTAGAGATAAAAATGAGGTATTTTTGGAAAGGTAATGAGCTGAAGAAATTAAAAATGCAATAACCTGAAATTCACCGTTTAAAAAACATTTTACGTTTCCAACTCCCCTTAACGATGTTACCCCTCTTTAATATGGCGAGTCTTCACCATCTAGATTAAGGGTCTTCAACCCATGGCTCTCAGGCCACAAGAAGTCTAAGGAAGGCATTTTAGTGGCCCCATTTTTGAATTTGAGGCAATTTCGAAAAAAATTACCTTGCCAGTCTTTTGTAGCAATACAGTTTTTTTTCCTTCCTTATACTTTATATTTAAAACATTTCATTGACATGTTTGATATCCATAAAATTTTGTAAAAATGACGAATGTTTCGGAGCTTTTACTGTATTTTAAACAATTTTAAAAATAAAAACTTCAGTGAGCATAAAATCTTAGCAGTTTCCGGAAAAAAAGAATTCCTATTTCTAACAGATTTGCAAGAGGTGTTAGTCCTCCGCCAATAAGTTGTCAAAAATAATCTTGAGCATGCCACTACTATAGAGGGGAGGGGTGGGTGAGAATAAATTAATAGGAAATTCTATTTCTGCTGATGTTGCAATCAGTTGTCAAAGGGACGAGTGGTTTTAAGCATCCTGTTAGGATGGTAAAAAGGATGTTTTGTACAGTTCATTTTAAGTTCGAATACTCGAACTCACTCCTCATTTTGAAATTCAGAACAATTTATGTTCTTTGAATGAATGCACAATGGCAATCTGTGATAACAAAAAAAGAAAAATTGGAGGAAAAATGCTGTCTTTTCAAGGAAAGTGGTCAGATCTTTATTTTTTGTTGTTGAACATAACATCAAGGTAGTTTGCCTCAATTGCAATGATATTGTAGCTGTGATGAAAGAGTATAATATTAATATTAGTATATAAAACACAGTGGGTAATATTCTGCATTAGAAGTAGTAGCATTTCCAAGTTATAAGGTGCATGAATTAAAATCAAAGCTAAATATCAGCAGTCTTTTTTTCACTTGAGAGAATAAAGAATCTGAAAATAGCGTTCGCGTTAACTACATGATAGCAGAAAAAAATTGCAAAACATCAAAAACCCTTTGCTGATGGCGAGTTTGTAAAACAATGTTTTCAGTGTGCTGGCTCCAACCCAGGTTCAAACCATACATAATAACCGCCTATCTGGTGTAAAAGTAGCGAGTCCCATGGATGATCTGATAAAGATACACATTCAATAAATTTAAATCCGAATGCAAAAAATGTGAATTTTATCTGTAGCAACAGATAAATTAACGGATGTAATAGATACTGCCCAAGTAGCCATTTTTATTCACGGAATTGGTAGATACTTCTTAACTATAGAGAAATTAGCCAGTGTCATTGTATCTAAAGTTACAGCAAGATGACCAGATTTATATTCGAGTCTGATATAAACTTTCGATAAATTTGAATTAGATTTCAGAAATATATATTCTATAACAACAGATGTGCTAAATCTATTACTAGGGAGTAAATAAAAGTAACTACATTATTCCAATCTCATAGGAAATCAAGTTGAAATACTACATTGTGTAACTTTTAACTGTACCCTCTACCAAGAAAATTTGTGCACGAAGTTATAAATTTTCTTGATAGTAAACTATCAATTTTTGAACATATGATGATGGTTGTTGTAAAAGTGATTAATTTAATCTGGTATAATTAATTTAATCACTGGCTATTTCAACAGTATTTGAGGGATTTTAATTTAATTTTATTTAATTTTATTAAAAATCTAACGTTATCCTTTGTGTAACTGCATAAATAATTAAAAAAACACTCCGTGCAAATATTATTACATTTTGTCATTTCACTGAAAACCATTGGAAATGTAATTATAAAGAAAATTAGAAGGGTATCCATGTTCAATAATACAATGACAAATAAAGTTGTTGAAATTTAAAAATATATTAGACTTTTTGGTAAATAATATATTATAACGATTATATATTTTAAAAAATAACTCTACACATAGAAATTAATATATCAAAATTCCAAAAGGCACACTTTTATCATAAATATTACTACGTAATTTATAATTCATAATATACAATAATATATCTAAGTAATTAACTTTAAATGGATTATTATTAATTTTAAATAGGTTTAATTAATCAGGAAACAAGTTAATGTTGAGATTAAAATTATTATTTTTACCAAAAAAATTAGATTATCAATACATTAAAAATTGTAACAGTCATTATTAATAATATGTTAAAATCGTAAACCTGTAAATATAAATTAGCATAACTATTGATATCAGGGTCACCTTGAGGCCAATCTTTAGTTTGTTTGCACAATGAACCATTAAATTAATGTTATTTTCTTTTAACAGTCTTATGACAGTCTTAAATTTGTGGAAATTAATAGTAATATTATAATTAGTATGATTTTCTAAAACTACATTAATAATATCATTGATATCAATGGAATTGAATAAATCCTCAAAATCAAAAATATAAACCGAATAAGTATTTATATTTTTAAAAGAATCTATAATATATTTACTATTTTTAATTACTTTATTATTTTGCTTGTGAATGAAGATTTGTAAAGCATTATGCAGGATTTTACCTAAAGTAGTGATATATATTGAAACCTTCTATAAAAGTACGAAATTTAAATGGATTTTTATAGAATTTAGGTGTAAAAATATATAAGGAACCTTAATCATTGGAAAGCTAATACCCATTTTTTTATGCACACAATAATACAATTGCTAATTTCTCTATGAGTCAAGTCCAATTTTTTAAAAGATTCATTTTTGAAAAAGAATTCATTCAGAATTTATTAAATAAATATTTACAAATTATAGTGCAATTACCAGGTATTTTGTCAATGTAAACAATAAAATTCGTTTGTAATTAGAAATCATCTGTTTTACATCTTTAAAAGTAAATTCAGATTTAGATTGGTAATATTAAATTTTATCATGTTTTTTAATATATTGTACTTAAATTCATCAAATGCCTCGATAGGCGATCCATATTTAACTGCAGATTTTATAACAAATATATTTAGATCTTTATTAATTTGTATATGTATTGTTAATAGAAATAGTTAATCTAAAACTAGTGCCTTTACACAGGATATCTTTTAAAATTTTGTTCTTGATTATAATTAAGATTCCTGTATCTACATGCTGATTATATATATATATATATATATATATATATATATACAGGGTGTTCAGCCTTAATTGGACCCAATAGCTAATTCCCCAACCACTCGGTTTAGATATGCACATCCAATTTGAAAAATGTTTTAAAACAGGTAAATAATGTTTTTACGTGCTTTTCGAACTCAAAAACCCATTTAGAAAAAAGTTATAAAAATTAATTTTTTATATGGTCACTCAGGTCCTATCACTTATATTTAGGAAAAGATGAAGTATACAAAAACCAAGTAAACACAAAAAGTTTCATTTTATTACAATAAAAACTGACCGAATTATGCCTAAGTAAAATTGAAGCATCTGAATTGCTCAGAAAAGGGGGTCGTATATAAATTGAGTTTAGACAACAGTAAGTCCCTGTCTACACAAAGAGGAAAAGAAAACATCATAGTAATATTGAAACATGTAGTAAGCATCATAGATTGACAATTTGCATTTCTGTATGACAAACAATAAAAGTTAAATTAAAGAAATACAACTTGTACCGAAAAGATTAAAACAGCTTGTTTTATTAAATAGCAGCAAAATAATACAGGATTTGACGTTCAAATTATAGCATAATGTGGAATGATGCGCCAATCATGAATCAGGAGCTTTATTATATCAGAATGACCAAATTAACTTAAATAATTGGTGAAGGCTTGAGGTGTGGCAAGAGACAAGGGAATACGTCTATGACAACTCCCAGTTTTATACAAGCGTTGAACAGCATGGGCAATTGTACAATAAGATGAATGTCTTCGAGCGGGAAATTTAATGGCAAAAAGTCTTGCCGCCTCTCTGTTATTTCGATCACACTGCCCATAAAACTGTAATATTTCACAGTATTCTTCATTTGTATACTTAACGTTCTCCCTTACTAGAATTCGTGATATTAGAATACGACTGCATGCAATTGCAAGCGTCTACACAACAAATTTTTAACTTTCGTCATGATCAGCAAAAACGCAGCAAATTAGACTGAAGCCGCAGCATATAAGTCTATTTTTGGAACTGCTTTTGAAATGTTTTCTTCGTCCAAAAAATTTTATTTTTTCCATGTTTTACAAGCACACCGAATAAATTTTATTTCTTAAGTACTCAATTAATGTATTATTAACGTGTGCTTTTAAATTCAAAAACGATTTGCATAAAAGTGACGTGCAATAGCGAAATAGATAAAATATGTGTTTTTTGAAGTTCCATAACTCGGCCAGTTTTTATCGTAATGAAATGAAACTTTTTATGTTTACTTTGTTTTTGTGTGTACTTCATCTTTTCCTAAATATAAGTGATAGGACCTGGGGACCGTATAAATAATTAATTTTTGTATTTTTCTTCTAAATGAGTTTTTTGGTTCGAAAAGCACGTAAAAACATTCTTTACCTGTTTTAAAACATTTTTCAAATTGGAAGTGCTTAACTAAACTGAACGGTTCAGGGGAATCATCTATTGGGTTACATTAAGACTGGACACCCTGTATATATATATATTTGTGTGTGTGTAAGGATAATTAAATTAGATTTAACATTAAATCCCTATACCACTTTTAACTTTTATATTCCGTTACTTTTTCAAGTATTAAATTTATTACTCACCTCTTATTGAAGAACAGATGGTATTAAACAGAACTTTTATCCCCGACCATTAATTTTTATTACCTCGTATGTCATGCTTAGCTTTCAAATATACCTCTTCAACAAGAAGTGTTCTTGCGAAACATCTGCCTAAGTGGAAATCCACTTATTTTTGACGCGTGTCGGTTTCTCTCTTAGAAGCAGATGCCGAAATGTTTCCGTTGAATAAAAACCGTTTTTACAAAACGGCTTGGTGTTAACTCAAAAACGCGACATATATATATATTATATATATATATATATATGTGTGTGTGTGTGTGTGTATTTTGGATATTTCCAGATTAGCTTACCAAGTTGCAATAGAGGGAATGTTGGCGCCATCAGACTAGTTTAACCCCACTTATCGTTGCACTTGGATATTTTATAAATTTTATCCTATACAATTTTAATTTCGTTTGAAAACGTTGGATCTTCATTATTTTTATTCGTCATTGATATTTTAAAATGGGACGTCGTATTCTATGATTTATATGTTTTCGAATTTTTGCTTAGCTATAATTGTGAGATTTATTATATATATATATATATATATATATATATATATATATATATTTATTTATTTATATAAAATTCTCTACTTAAACGAGATATGAATAAGGAATAATAATCAAAACTGAATAGCACCGAAATTTTAAATTAACCAGACACAAGGTTTTAGAAAGTATAAATCGGAAATTATAAAGATAAGAAAATTAAAAATATGTATATAAATATATCAATGGTACAATATTATAAACAATGCTGACTTAGCACAGCTCTTATATATAAAATAATTTATATAAAAGTGGTGTTGAACATGTTTGTTTTTTTACCAACTAACCTTTTACCCTTTCTGTTAATAATACTGAGAAAAAACCTATTGAAAATAAAGCGTAGAATGTTAAAATCCATAATACAAGAAAATTTAACTTACCTAAAAATTAGTTTCAAAAAGGCATAGCCTGCGCTAACTCTAAGTACAATAATCAAGTTATTGCTAGATTCTGGACCCAAATAAAATTCAAAGCATGGTAATGCTTAAATCAGGGGTCGGCAACCTATGGCACGCGTGCCAGATGTGGCACGAGGAGCAATTACCAGTGGCACGCCACCACTCTACACAATTATAGGATATATACTATATATAAAGCTAAATCGTTCTGTCTCTCCTTTCATCCCCTCGTACATTTTTATATAAAGGTTATTTTTCATTTTCGATTTTTTGCCATAAAACGATTCTGCTGAATCAGCTTGCTAGTAGTTTGTATGCTTTTTGTAAAAGAAAACATCTTCTGTTTAAATGTGACTTACTATTAGCATTAAATATTCAACACGAATAAAAATTATTGAGTAATACTTGGAAAATTGAGAATCATTCATCACAGCTCTGTAAATAAAAAAGTAAGTAGTTTGTCTTTTACCCACCAAAAGTTTGGGCATCGACGGAAAAGAAAAAACAAATGTCATAGGTATAAAAAAAATTCTGCTTAACAGACGTTTTCCATCGGAAATATATTAAACAAAAATAGTTATTCCATCAACATATTTAACTTGGATTGGAAATAAATTCGGTGAAAAGAAAACACACAATGATGTGCGTTAATTAGGCAAGTGAATCAGATTTCATAACAAAGGTCCTTTTTAACTAAATATTAAGAGAAAATGTAATTTTTTGAGTGTTGTGCCAAAAAATCATAATTATTTTATGTTTTACTTTTGGAGCGAATTAAGCTAATAGAAATAGATATTAGAACACATTTTCATGTTTTCTATTAGTCACGTCGAAATACGAATACCGAGTATGAATTCAGTCAAAAGTTAAATTTATAGTTTGATGCACGACGTGATTCTTTTGGTCACTTTTAACTTTATCACGTTGTTAGTTTTATTGTGAAAATTTGTATATTGTTTGTTTCATCATTGTGCCAGTTAATAGTTACATATTGAATCAAATGGCGACTAAAAAAAAAGCTTGATGTTCGCGATTTCCAAGATTTTTGGACTAACGAATTTGGATTCATATAACAAAAAGATCGCGCTGCATGTGTGCTATGTCGCGAAAGTGACGTATCGTCAAGTGTACAAAGACATTTTCAAACTAAACACCAGACCACATTTAAGAATTCTGATGAGAAATGTGAAGTTTTAGAAAGAGTTATTTCTGGATATAAAAAGAAAATTACATTTTTGTGTCAAACAATTGGAGTCAAACCAAAAGCGACAGAATGTAGTTTCGTCATTGCTCATTGTTTAGCAGCCAAAGAGAACCCTTTTACAGATGGCGAATATATAAAGGACACATTTTTAAAAAGTGCTGAACTATTGTTCAGTGATTTACCTAACTTGCAAACAATATTATCACGAATTCAAGAAATACCTGCTTCTGTGCGAACTGTTGAAAGAAGAATTGCAGAAAATGTAACTGCGAAACAAAATTCAGGTTTACAAGAAACTGTTGCATTTATCATTGCTCTTGATGAAAGTAAAGACGTGAATGATGTTGCACGCCTTGCAGTAATTGCATGATATTGTGATAAAAATCGAATTTATGAAGAATTATGCAGTATGATTCCTCTGTCTGGTACAACTAAAGGGCAGGATATTCTTTTTTCATTTATAAATCATTTTGAAAGAAAACATACTAATGTAAATAAAGTATTTTGTGTAACTACTGAACGCTCTTGCAATGGTTGGCAAGGAAAAGGGATTTGTCAAACTTCTTGAAAATCATATTGGACATTAAATATTGAACTTCCATTGCATAATATATCAGGAAAGTTAAGTTGCCAAAATTTCGTCTCAGCGCTTAATTTCTGTAATGAATAAATACTGTTGTTAAAATAGTTAATTTTATAGTGTCTCGATCTTCATTAGTACACAGACAATTTAAATCTCTTTTAGAAGAAATGGAAAGTGAATATGGCGATCTTCCCTTGTACAGTCATGTTCGTTGGCTTAGTCGTGATAATGTATTGAATAAGTTTGTGTCATGCATGGAGCACATTAAAATTTTTCTTAATGATAAGGGACAACATTTTCCCGAATTAGACGGCAAGAAATGGTTATGTAAATTGATGTTTCTGACACATATAACTAAACATCTCAATGAACTAAACTTAGGATTGCAAGGAAAAAGTCAAACTTTACTTAAACTTTTTGAATATTGGAAGGGCTTTGCTACAAAGTTAAATATATTTTCCCGTGATATTAATACTAGTACCTACAAATACTTCCCAAATGTTAAAACGCTTGCAAATACATCAACCGTAGACAAAGATGAACTTCAAATTTACGTTGAAGCACTTAAGGAGGAGTTTTCTAAAAGATACAAAGACTTTGAAGCTTGTATGCCCATATTTTCTTTTCTAATCAAACCTGATTTAATAGACCCATTAATAATCCCATTCGATTTGTCAATTTTTGAGTGGATCGAAACTGATAATTTTGAAACGGAACTTATTGAATTAATATCTTCAGAATTATGGAAAACAAAATTTACGGAGTTACGGAAAAATTTGGAAGATAACTCTAGCAATAAATCGACAGCTATTTCAAATTGCTGGATGTCATTGCCAGAAAGATTTAATTGTTTGAAAAAAATAGCTTGTGCCCTGCTTGCCAATTTTGGTTCCACATATCTATGTGAACAAATTTTTTCTCATATGAAATATATTTTGAGTCCACAAAGAAATTGTTTAACTGTTGAACATTCTGAATCCTGTCTCAAATTGAAAGTAATGAATAATACCCCTGATATTGCGACATTAAGTAGATCTCTGCAGGGACAAGGTTCTCATTAAGATTTTAATTTTTTATTTAACTTTGCTGCATGAACACTTATACTTTATGTTGTTTATTTCTAGTTTCATAAATATTTTTAAGAATGCATAGTAAATATACAATTTTAATTTTTGATTTATATTGAAGAACAGTCATATTTTTTAAAGTTTTTTCCTTAAAAATTCTAAAAATATACATATTTATGTACACAGTTTTAATATTTGTATTTATATTGAAGTAATAGTTGTATTTAATGTTTATTTTTCTGTCAATAAATATCTTTAAATGATGCATACTTAGCATATAAGTAAATTTGTATTTTTGGCCTCTATTTTTCCTAATTCTGCATGTATTGTCGTGGGAATCAAATTGTTTCAAATATTTGCTATTGCTTGGCACACCGAATCATTTTGGTAGGTTGGTTTAGCACGAAACAGCTGAAAGGTGGCCGACCCTGGGCTAAATGGTAGCACTCAGCAATAGTATGAAAAATAATCGAAATAAAATAATTAGATAGTGTGTATAAATACTACCATTATTTGAGCCACACCAGGATTATAAAAGTATTTAAATATTAAAAAATTACTACATATAAAATAAAACTAAGAGAATAAGTAATTTTTTCTAAAATTTGAATATGGAAGTAACTATATGTATCTGGGAAAAATGATAAATTTATAATATTAAACTATTCATATTCTAAGTAATTTTAATTCTTACTATTCAAAAATTTTTATTCAAATAATTATTAATAAAATTATTTGGGTATTTTTGAATTATATATATATATATATATATATGTATATTTGTTCCAGCTTTATAAAAATTACAACAAGATTAAACAAAAAAATTTTTAATTTAAATATACGAATAATGCAATATTTTATTTATTAACTACTTAAAATATTTTTTTTTGTGTTTTGCAACTTTTCTTGTATTTACATTTATTAACAGTTTGGACAATTTGTTAAAGAAACCAAAATTAATATTTTCCCCAATAATAATTATTTAAAAATTTATTTATATTGCAAAAGTTAATCTACACAAACATTTCAAACTCCATTTATAAAATGAACAGCCGATTCATTGAAAATATTTAGTGACTGATTAATCCTTAATCCATGGCCAATAATAATAACTTAAATTTCAAACACCCCACAGAAATGCTAACGCCTCTTATGCAAACCCAGTATAACCTCTGGAGGGATAATTTTAATCCACTTATTGTCAAAATTTTGTGCCGCAACGCTGGAAGCTTAGAGGGTTCGTGCCAGATAAAAGCCCCATGCCCCTCCCAACAACAATTCCTTCCTCTGGTTATCGGTTTTAGAGTAGCATTGCAGTTGTTTCGAATTGAGATACTGCATCGGAATAGGATCAATCCGGGCTCAGTCCTGCTTTGAATTGGGACCTTTAACGACATTACGCTTTGAATAATTAGAGAGAGGGGGTTGTTAAAGGGATAGGTAGTAGAGACGCCATCAAATGCAATGCGCTAAGGTACATCTCTGGATTATGGATGCGTAGTGGTTTCAGTTAGAGTGGAGGTGCTATTGTTACCAATCAGAGTTGGTTTGTGAGGTGTTGGATGGCACGCCACTTAAGATTAGAAACGTTGAAACGTTTTTATTGTATTACTATTATTTCGACAGGATCTCACATTAAAAGAAGATACATTTTTCATTTACAATAAATTTAAGCCCGGTTTTCCTAAAATTAATTAAATATGTTACAAGTAAAAGATTTAAATGCAAAATTTAACATTATTTTATCATGTGCTAGAAATATATATTTTCAGTATTATATAAAAATATCCTGTCAATGACAAATTTAGAATTTAATAACAATAAATGTAAAACATTATTTTATTGTTTTGTAAAATATTATATATATATATATATGTATATGTGTGTGTGTGTGTGAGTGTGTGCCTGTATCATTTTGACATAATTGCGCAATAGAAAGTGAAGAAAAAACTTAGAAAGAATAATGAAGCTAATCCTAGTAAAAGCGCATGAAAGAGAAAGTACTGTTTACAACAAATAAGCTGAATTGAATGGCTAATGCAAAATTGTACTATGTTACGTAATGAAACAAACAATAAAGGAACAGTGAGATCCCCCAACTTACCAAAATTCTTACAGTTATTAAATAATAAAAATGAAAATTATAGAATGCATGTCAGTTGTAGAATGCACCATCTGCAAAGTGGTGTTACAATCAATTAAGTGTGTCTGTATAATTCTCAATTTAACTTTGCGCCATATAAATGACTCTATAAAAATAAATAGTAAAACACTAATTGTAAGTGAATAGAATAATTGAAGAGAAATGGATGAAAAATATAATAAACTATTTGTTTTTATTATTATAAATATATTTGAATAGAAAACTGTTTGGATACTTACACTGAAAACACAATTTATAAAATTTAATAAAATTATAATATTTTCTGATTTATCTGAAACTAAACCATTGTTCCTTTGTATATAATTAATTAAAATATTTCTGAAAATAGGTGTATGTAAATTAATAGCAAAGTAAGGTACCTTATAAATGTTAAAATTAATATGTATGTATATATATATATACAGGGTGTCCAGCCTTAATGTGACCCAATAACTAATTCTCGAACCGTTCGGTTTAGATATACACTTCCAATTTGAAAAATGTTTTAAAAAAGGCAAGGAATGTTTTTACGTACTTTTCAAACCTAAAAACTCATTTGCAAAAAAATTTAAAAAATTAAATGTTTATACGGTCCTCAGGTCCTATCACTTATATTTAGGAAAAGATGCAGTGAACAAAAACAAAGTTAACACAAAAAGTTTCATTTCATTACGATAAAAGCTGGCCGAGTTATGCCTACATAAATTTGAAGCATCCGAATTTCTCAGAAAATGGGGTTGTATACAAATTTAGTTTAGGGAACAGTAATTCACAATCGACAGAAAGAGCAAACAAAACATCATAGAAAAATTAAAACATCGTAGTAAACATCATAGATTGACAATTTGTATTGCTGTATGGCAAACAATAAAAATAAAATTAAAGAAATACAACTTGTCCCAAAAAGATTAAAACAGCTTGTTTTAACACATAGCAGCAAAATAATACAGGATTTGCCGTTCAAATTACAGCATAATGTGGAATGATGCGGCAATCATGAATCAGGGGCTTTATTATACCAGAATGACGTATAATTAACGTAAATAATGGTGAAGGCACGAAACAGGGAATACGTCCTTTGCAACTCCCAGTTTTATACAAGCGCTGAACAGCACGGGCAATTGTACAATAAGATGGTCTTCGAGTGGGAAATTTAATGTCATAATGTCGCATTGCCTCCTCTCTCTTATTTCGATTACACTGCTCATAAAACAGCACCATTTTGCAGTATTCTTCATTTGTATATGTCTCGTTCTCCCGTACTAGAATTCGTAACATTAGAATACGACTCTATGCAATTGTAAACGACAACACAACAGATTTTTAACGTTCGTCATGATCAGCAAAAACGCAGCAAATCAGACTGAAGCCGCAGCATATAAGTCTATTTTTTGGAACAACTTTTGAAATATTTTCTTCGTCCGAAATATTTTATTTTTTCTATGTTTTACACGTACACAGAATAAATTTTATTTCTTAAGTACTCAATTATTGTATTACTTGTATTAACGTATGCTTTTAAATTTAAAAACGATTTACATAAAAGTGACGTGAAAGAGTGAAAGTTTCCTAGCAGTGTTCCACCTAACTTCACTTTGGAGACGGCCCTTACTAGCTTTTTGAAAATAGCGGAGAAATGGATATAATGTATGATTTTCAAAGTTCCATAACTCGGCCAGTTTTTATCGTAATAAAATGAAACTTTTTGGGTTTACTTTGTTTTTGTGTACTGCATCTTTTTCTAAATATAAGTGATAGGACCTGAGGCCGTATAAAAATTGATTTTTGTAATTTTTTTGTAAATAGGCTTTTTGGTTCGAAAAGCACGTAAAAACATTATTTACCTGTTTTAAAACATTTTTCAAATTAGAAGTGCATATCTAAACCGAACGGTTCGGGAATTAACTATTGGGTCACATTAAGGCTGGACACCCTGTATATATATACAGTTGTCTCTCGAAATTCGAACTTTCGATAAAACGAACCTCTCCCTTATTCGAAGTACATGCTCAGCCCCTAAAAAATTATTGATATTTCGAACTAAAACAATATATTTTGGTACAGTCACTATTTTGAAGTAAAATCTGAGGCAGGCCAGACTACAACACGCAATATTTTGAAGTTACCTTATAAAATTTTCGACAATTCGAAAATTTACTATCTAGACTCCTGTAGCAAACAGACTGGAGCTTACATGTTTTGTGTTGTATTGTCTCTGCATGTCTCCCCAGTAATGTAGCATCTTTGATGACCATTTATCTGTTACCCCTTCTTTGTGTTTCCCAGTTCCTTTAGGAAAATGCGTTTCTTGCGTCGGACTGACAAAACGATTTATGGCTCATCTGCGTGACTTATAGATATGGCACTAAATAAGGTATGGCTGGACTGAACCCTGGCTTGAAGAGCCAGTAGTGTTGGGAACAGTGTCTGAGGGAACCGGGCTCGAAACGGTTTTATTTCCAATGAGAAATGGAAGAGATTTGGTTTGGCGTGGAAGAGTCTTATTCGAGAATTATTACATAAATGTATTATTTTAATGTATGAATTTTAACTTCTGTATAATATTTATACTGTATGATATGTACTTTTTAAAAATATTTTTAAGTAATTTTATACATATGTACAATTGTTGTTTTATTGTATAGTTTAAAGTTAAATGTGTTAGAAACAAAATTCTGGAGTTTTTTCTTACTTTCTTGATAATTCGAATTTTTTCATTGGTCCCTTCAACTCCGAACTATCAGATGATTTAAGATGATTTAGTTATATGTAGGTACAGTTTTCTAGGTTGACCTCTAAATGTATCGACAATTAGGAGTAAAAGAAAGAACTTCTTTATCAGCTCGATATTTTTATGATAAACGCACACACATAGCAAATAAAGAGTGATAAAGAAGAAAGAAATAGGTACTATTTACCCTCTAATACTTTGGGTATCACATTCAATCTTTTTTTTAATCATTAGAACCCATATTAGGAAAAAAGAAAGTTTCTAGAATTTTTCATGCCATTTGATGTAAAAATTAGCATTATGTTATTAGTGACATTACTTTAAAATGTTTTTCAAGTATATGCTTTATTAAGTTGGATAATCTCTCTCTCTCTGAGTGCGTGTGCGTGTTTAATGGATTTAGATATTTGATCCATTATTTTATTGGATTTTGCTCAGTATTATTAACAAAAAGGAAGACGTTTGTCTGCCCAAAAACATGTAAAACACATTTTTATATAAATTATTTTATACATAAGAGCTTTCCTAAGTTAACAATGTTTATAATAGTGCCCAGCATATATATATATATATATATATATATATATTTATATATATATATATATATATATATATATATATATTAAATTCTATTAATTTTATAATTTCTTACATATCTTTTCTAAATTCTAATATCTGGTTTATATTTTGTATGTTTCAATTACAGTGATTATTTATGATTATTCTCTCTATAGTAGAGAATATATAGGCATTAACGAGCACTTTCATGTGTTGCATGATTGGTATTCTACGTCTTCATGTGGTTCCTTTTTTTGTGGGAATTCCTGGTGCAATGCAAGTTGGAGGAAATTATTCATTTGAATACACAATTCAAGTTGCTCAGAGCTTTTACGTCAAGTTCAGACTCAATTATTATTGGCACCTCCTTCAGACATATCTCATACCGAGCCTATCTAGGATAGACTGGAAACCACGTAATTCCTTAAATTAACATCTGCGTCGTGTTGCTACATAAATCGCAAGACACAACAGTCCAACACCTTATCAGTTGGATGGTTGGATGTTTCATTATGTAATTGTTTAAATTTTATGTCTTAGCATTAAATGTATTTTTATTCTATCTTTTTTTTTCAATTTAATCTGGTTTCTTCTCTCTCTTATTTCTTTTATTCATCCTTATTCTACTTCTTCATTTTATCTTTTCATTCTAATCCAACATTTCTCTTGGTACTTTTATTTCATTGTATATGAGCAGATATAAATTTCGCTTCTAAAATTACAAAGTTGGAATGCACTTGTTTTTTTTTTACTCTGATATTCTAATATAAATTTCATAGCAATAATTCTCGTGCATATTTTAAAACTTTAAATCTTTTTCATTTCATGTGTCAATATGTTTGTGAAAGATTTAATAATACCAGCCAGATCAAATAGTTGGTAGAGAAAAAAAAAGAGGATATTCCTAACCAAATCACATTGATATATTCTATTTCAATTATGTTACTTTCAGCTTCTAATAGATACAGACAATGGTGTTCTCAGAATTTTTTCGGGACATTAATTTAACATATTTCTAAAAATTCCCTTAATGCATTTATAAAATGAAATAATGCAATTCCTCGCATCTTGAGGGAATTTATTTAATGTATTTATAAATCTTTAAAAGACTTTTTCAGCCACAAAAATCAATGATATCATACAATCCGAGAATCTCAATTTCATGCCTTGCAAACAGTAATTAATATTCATTTATGCTGCAAGATTTGCAGAGTAGCAGTTTTGCAAATAGTTTGAATAAAAAAAAATATTCTATTCCAAACATTTCTGTAGTACGAACTCAATCATCAATTATATTACTAGAGTTGAATTTGAGTCTAGATAATGTAATAATTTAATATAAAATTAAATGTATTTTGTAAAATTAGTTGCATTAAATCTCCGCTAGAGGCACTTTAAGAAGTTCCATCCATAGGTGTGTGGTATCTTTCAAATGCATTAATTCATACTTACCTTTTCGAGAAGATTTAATCATTTATTGGTGAGATTTGACATCAAAGAGTAATGTTATATCTAAAATATTGACATAAGCTGCAATGTTTGTTACTGAAACTCTTAATTTTTGAATAATCTATAGCATTACACTCCTAAGAAAATTATGAACTGTTACTGAAGTAATACACTGCTGGCCACCGTAAATGCAACACCAAGAAAGACAAGAGATAGCACAACAAAATTTATTTTGTGGATAACATGTTGACCAAGTATCAAATGATTAAATTTATAGATTTCTGTGAAGTGTGGTTCCTGCCAGAATCATTAGCCAGAGTAGCCACCATTGTTGGAGATCAACGCTGCCACACGCCTCGGCATTGATTCAAAGAGACATTGGATGTGTTCTTGGGGTACAGCAGACCAAGCAGCTTCCACACGTTGCCAAAGTTGATCTGGTGTGGCAACTGGGGGTGTAATCTGGGTCAATCGTTGAGCAACCATAGACCACATGTTTTCTATCGGCGAAAGATCCGGAGAGCGAGCCGGCCAGGGTGGTAATTCAATCTGGTGATTGATGAAGAACCTTTGGACAATGCGTGCCACGTGTGGTCGTGCATTTTCCTGTTGAAATATGGCTGTGGTCAAGCCCTGAAGGTAAGGAAGGACAACTGGCTCCAACACCTCGGAGATGTAGCGCTGGCTGTTTAAAGTACCGGCAATGTGAACTAGAGGAGTGCGAGAGTAATATCTAATACCGCCCCATACCATAATCCCCGGTGTAGGACCAGTTTGGCGGTGCACAACGCAGCTCTTCAGTATCCTCTCTTCACGGTGTGTCCAGACTCGAATCCGACCATCGTGGTATTGAAGACAGATGCGTGACTCGTCAGTCAAGACAACTTCATTCCATTCTGCCGCCCACATCCTTCTTTCATCGCACCATTGGCGGTGGAGACGTCTGTGGTTCCTCGTCAAGGGTAGACCTAGCAATGGACGTCTTGCGGACAGACCACTCTGCTGTAAACGGCGTCGAATGGTACGCGCAGACACTGAATGATGCGTTACAGACTCAATGTACTGTGCTATGGTTCGTGATGTGACTGAGCGATCCGTCACTGCCATGCGCACAATTTGCCTGTCCTCACATGAAGTGGTGCACTGGGGTGGATGCGATCGTCCACTTCGGTCCGTCGTACCCTCCCGCATCCAACGGTCACATATCCGCATTACAGTTGTTTGGTTTCGTCCAACACAACTACCGATTTCCCTGAAAGATAATCCACAATGTCGGTAGGCCACTATCCTTCCTCTGTCGAACTCGGATACTAGATCAAAAGCTGATCGCTATTTTCTACGAGACATAACTGATCGTTTTTTGAAAACACCACAAGGAAAACACAATTGCCGAACTTGAAATCGTCGAAATCTCCAAGTTTAAATAGCGCTTTGATGTAGCGCCACAGGCGTGCGTGATGTGTGTCTGCTGAAATTCTAATCATTTGCATATCTCCCCTCCGCTAATGCATGTTGTAAATTTCATGTTATTTGCGTGCTTCCTTCAGAGAGTTGCTTTTACGGTGGCCAGTAGTGTAGATAATAAATAGAAGTACCTATCTATCTGTAGCCCCCAAACATTCAATGGTTGTTATTGATTAAAAGATACAAAGCCAAAGGTTATGATGTTTCGAAACGGACGGAGGTAAAAACAGGAATGTAGCCCCAAAAGTATGTCCATGCATAAATTCGCTTTTTGAAAAAAAAAATATAAGAAAACTGAGACCTTCTTTGGTAACCATCCCCATGAACAAAATTAATTACGTCTATAAAATTATAAAAAATGTACTTATTGCAGCTTTTCTAAAACTGTAGGACGCGCCTCCTAGCGGGCGTGTACCTCTATGAGGGGGGCGCAAGCATATTGTAAAGTCGTAAACAAAAGATTATTTTAAAATTTATTAATTTAGAAAGCAAACAAATAGAATGTATTCTGCATAATAAAAAATAAAATACACATTTACTTTGATATAATTAACCTATAAGTACATCACAGTACTGCATAAAATGTGGTTTCATAATATATTTAACAATAATATTAGAACAAGTTTAATAATTACCATTGACCCCAAGGGCTTGTCATATTTTAAATTATATACAAAAATTAACACTTATCTTGATAATTTGTACAGTTTATAAATAATCCCTTAACTGCAGATAAACAGTTACCCGATTTGCTCACCAATGCCATCATTTTCCTCTTAGGCACGCGTATGTGATGAATTGGGGAGAGGAGGAATAAATAAGCAAAAATCCTCTGAAATATTTAAATCCTTCGCAAACACACACACACACACTCTCAAGTTCATTTTATTGCATTCCAAAGCCTACGGAATAGTTTTATGGATATCTGTGCACAGAAAATATCGTACTTAAAGACGTATATATACGCCCAGAGCTATTAATGTTTTGAGTGAATGAGACGTTTATATATACGCTGGGGCAGTTAAGAGGTTAAAGGCGTACTGTAGCTTTAGCGTCAGAGCATAGTATTATTGAATTCAATACATTGTTGTTGTAAAGAAAGGGGATCACAAAGAAAATTATTTTTTAATATTGTTTCGCAGACATCGAATGTTTGAGAAACACTGACTTAATGCTGAAAGCTATTTTAATAAATTATCTTGCCACAAGCTTGACTCCATTAGCTACATGCGTATTTTACACACATCGTAATATAATATTTAAAACATAATCAGACATTTAAGTTTAAAAGTTTGTTGAAAAGTTTATTTATAAATTATTTAATAAAGAATTTTTAAAAAAATTTGGGGATTTGGTTTCATTTATGGCTTAGAATAGCTAACTATGACTAAAATAGAAAACTCACATAAATGACACCCTTATAAAATGAAATAAAATCTTTATTGTGAATGAATTATGTGTTTAGTCCTTTCATTATTTTACTGATGCCTCTTCTAATTTTTTTTGTTGCGAATTACGCTCGGCTTACAATTTTAACATTACTTCTTTATATACATTTACTTTTGAAATAAATTATAAATGAAATAATTCAATTTCATAAAACATTTACGAAAAATGTAACACGTTTATAAGCATGTACTAACATAAAAAAATGTAGGCTTAACATTTATTTTCTGTAAATTACTTGATTTATAATTATGTATTTTCTTGGCTACCTTGAAAGAAGACAGTACGAATTTGTTGTCTCATATAAATTATTTCGCAAACAATAAGAAAACTGAAAAAGAATAGATTCTTGAAAATTTGGAATTATGTGGACCGAATATAATGGGTTATCGATAATGGGATTAAAAAAGAATTAGTACGAGTGTTTCCTGAGAAAATGTTGGGCTTTTGAGAATACAACAGAAAATAAACTACACAAATAACCTTAAACAAAGGAAAAAGTACGTAATTTATGAAGGTTTAGACAATTTACTACATGAAAGTAAAAGTTACTGAATACATAACGTACAGTAATTTACCTAATCAGACGCACCTCACTACTTTACTTTATGAAGACATAAGGCTGCTTATAATAACCATAAAGTAACTGACGTTGCAAAAACTGGCTACTTTGGTACTGGCTATACTGGCGTAATGCCTTGTTGCCTTCCGTACTGCACTTGGCGTTGTACTGCTTCACAAAGAAGACGATGGAGGAACAGTAAGTCCATTATCGACGCCCTTTGTTCAAAATTCTGAAGGGCTTTTTCAACAGCTTTTTGTTTCAAACTATATAATATATTAGGAGTTTTCGAACGATGACATCTTCATCACACATTTTCCGACGCGTGGTGTTTTTGCCATGCTTTTATGAACATCTCCTGTATGTTACGGAATTTTTGAAATCAATTTTTATCCACTATTAAAGGTCATATTAATTCGAAATTTTGCACACTTGCCAGGGACCAATGGCAATACAATAACTTAATAGTTTTGTTCCATTGTTATCATAAGGATGATCAGGATTAACGATTTCCCCTTTCCAGATCTGGCAACTAAAAGTCAAATTACAACCTTAAAGCGAAAACACTTGTGGTTAGTACAAATACAACAAACAAAAAAGATTAATTCATCAATGAAGAAATAATAGCTTAGAAAACTAAAAAAATACACGGTTTTTTTATAGACAGAACTAAAAATTTTTTTAAAAAACTGAAAAAACACTCTTTTTTTATAGTTAATCGAACTAAAAAGTAAAAAAAAAAAATCACTCTTAATATTAGAATAAAATAATTAACGAGAAAATTATTGCTTTTATGGTAAAGATGTAGGGTGCTCGATATCAATTGTTATAATTTCTTACTAGTTCTATTCCAAAATGCGGAGTTATTGTAAAAATATAGTACAAAGTACAATGCCATTAATTGTTTCATTGATTATTTAATTCTTATATTAAGGGATGGTGGATCTTCACAATGTCAAATTTGGGACTAAAATTGCAATTTTGATTGTTTATTCTAATAATATTCCTTATATTTCATGGAACAGCTCTTTCAAAGAACTTTGTCATTTTAATTAATATAATTACAGTATTATTATTCTTTATTTTACTCAAATAAAAGTTTAAAATGTACTTTTCTTAGTTCGTAAATGTTCTATTTTCATTGTTACGTAAAATTCCCCTTGCGTTTCAAATTAGGTCATATATCTCGAAATGTTCACAACTTATGAAAGATGATATAATTCACAAATGTGTGCATTAGTTTTGTGAAATATTCAAAAAGATCATATTTTGAGTTGTTTTTGAATATCTTGAATGTATGATAATTGGTGCAATATTTCATATAGTACAAAAACATTATCTTCTTTCATCAAATGTTATTCTTAATCTAAAATCCATGCACAGATATATTTCGTTGTAGTTCCTCTACGTATGGAACAAAAAATTTTAACATATCTGGAAAACTAAGGCGCAAAGAGCTTATTTTTTTGTTATTTTTTTAAAAAATTACAATAGTTTTTTTTAAATATATTTAAATTGTGAAATATAATAATCATTTACTATATTGATTCCATTTTCAGCTAATTAAGCTAAAAATTTAAGAAATTAGTTTTAATGGTCCACTGTCTCTTTGAGAATCATTTTTTACTTTTTAGTTCGATTAACATTAAAGCGTGTTTTTTTTAAAGTTTTTTAAATTATCATTTATTTTGACCCATAAGCATGTGGTTAAGCTATCCGGACTGCCAGGTTATCGAATGACAAGTTTTCGGGATTATTTTGTATTCCTAAAATAATTCAATCATCTCACATTTTTGTATTACTTTCTACCAAATATGTAAACGAATTAATTTCGGAAATAATGAATAAATGTTAACTTCAACCATTCAGAGCATTTCCACAGTGCACCTTAAGAGGTAATACTGTTACCCTAATGGAGTCCATACTTTAAGAAATTTCACAAGAAAAACTGCATTTCGGGGTGTAAGATATGAGCTAAAAGATTCGTGATAAAATATTGCTAAAAACAACTCAATTGTAAAAAGAAACGAAAATTGTCTCATAAAAAGGAAAATTGAGGTTAGAATCATATTTTCTATATCATTATTTTTCTGTCATCTACTCAAATGAGGCTTTAGTCATGTAACACAGTTATTAACGCAAAAATCATTAAGGTCTCGATAAAGCTGGCAGAGGTGATCCTTGACTGATTTTCAGAAAACTAAATTTTTTATTTCTTTTAATTTGATATAATTATGTTAATATCAAAATATCAGCTAAAAGGAACTTCTGAGTAAAGAATACATATTTGATGAGGCACAGTTAAAAGAAATTTGATCTTAGAAAGTAGATTTTATAATAAATACTGTGCGTGGTGTGTGATGTTGTAAAATAATAATAATATTATATTCTGGAGTCCTAGAATTTGTCTTTTTCCTGGATTTATTGGTAACAAAACTTTCAACGATAAACTTAACAATCTTTAACAAATTAAATCAAGTTACACTGATTAGACTGAAATAATAAAGAGAATAATTCTAATATTTGAAATAAAAATCCTAGTAAACAACGACACCTGGTAGGCCGAATCCATGAATTACGAGTAAACAACAGCACATCTAGTTATGCCGAAGCCAAGTTCAAGATTCCACTGAGATAGAATCCGTTACATATGGTTTCTATCGAGATTGACCACACTGGGTTTGAGGGTGGTGCCAACCATGCTCCACCCCCTCAGACCACCTGGTCCACAATTCACAACATATTTATTTGAATGAGACTTTAACCATTCATTTGTACGTGTTGATTTGAAATAGTATATTCAAGTTTTATGTATTTTGGCAAGTAAAAATATGGTTCAAACTTAAATACAGTTTACAAAATTTATAGTTTCCAATTTCATATTATATTGGCATTGCTTGGTTATAATATTTTGATAACCTAAAAAAATAATTATTTCATTTAGAAATTATTATTCTAAATAGTTTTCTTCATATTCTATAAGGAAATATTTCATTTACAAACTTACGCATGCGTAAATAAAGATTCATATACTTAAAGTAAGAACTCAAAGAATTCACAAGTAAAACATTGGTTATAAATATTTCACGTATAACAAACAAAAGTTTTTTCTTTCTTGTTTTCGGAGTTGGAAATCACAACATGCACAACTAATAATACAGTTATGATGTTTTAGAAGAACCTGCAACCAATTTTACGACTTCGAATATGATAGAATATTCAGGATACGTGGAATCGGGGCAATGTACTGAGCAATAAAATGCCATCCTTATTATAAGAAAAAGGTTCTGCAAAGATGTCTAAGACAAATTTGCAGCAAGGAGCTCATCAGTAGAATAAAGGCCAGGAAGTAGAAACTCCATGAATGCTAGACAAGTCAGGAGAATGGAGCGATTTCTTAATTGTTCCAATAGAAGCATTGTTTACTATCAATTGTATATTTCAGTCCCTTCCACATTACTCTTAATATTTACATCTCAAGACGCTTGATTATATTAAATTTTAATTTCATATCAGCTTTTAAACCATTTGCCTCTAACATCACAGCATTGACCGAATGGGGTCGTGGTCGAATACTACGGTTGCCAGTAGATTGATATTGGCTAATATTTGGAAATAAATATCACTTCAGAGTTAAAGCATATAATTTTTGAATCCTTATGAGTATAGTTTCCGATAAGACTTAGTCTTATTGAGACATACAACTATATATTTGAAAGTATAGAGTTTATTTCTTCTGATAGTTGGTCGACTCTTGTTATCGTTCAAATCTGTTTTCAATCTCAACAATATTTTGATAATATTCTTCAGCCACAGGTTTAATCTCCATGGTACGTCATACTTGAACCACTTTTACAACAAGATATTGTACAGCCTCATGCAGCTCGCATATCTCTAGACTGCCACCGCGCTTTTAATCCCGTTGGTGTGTTGTGGTAGTTAGGAGAAGGGGGTGCCAGCTCAGGTGTCGTCCGCGTCACTTGACCATGGTTCAAAATTACGCGGACCGTCCCCAAAAGCCCTCGTGTAGCTGAACAGTGGGACGTTAATTTTCACTCACTCACTCACTACGCTTTTTATACTTTTTTAGGCAGTGATTTTACCAAATCGTTCTTTATTTGAACACGTATAGCACATGCAATCAGACAACTTTGATAATTACAAAATATAGCTAGAAACGAACAACAATTGAACAATTTGTTGTATAATGTATTAAAGCAAGATATTACGAATTTTTGTCAATCTCCTTACATCAACATATAAATAGAATGAAAATTTTACCAAACTTTAGTTAAAGATATGATCGAGCTTTTATTAAAAGTCAGATAATTCCTTTCTGCATCCCATTCAGTAAATGGCATGTAGTTTTGATAATTAATATCAAAATCTTAAATATAGTAAGTACAACTAATACTCACGATATGAAATACTCATTTTACGAGTGTTGAAAAGAATCTTAAAATCCCTATACCAAATCGAAAGATTCATATTGTTTAAATAAACATATATAGTTGAAATAAGCAAAAGAGGTCGTTTTAATTTCCAATTTCAGTAGTTCAGCTTCGTTTTCAATGTGACTTTGGTTTAGTAACTGATCAGCATCACTATTAAAGCATAGGCCACTTAGCTTTCAACTTAAAGAAAAACATTTAGCAAATTTAACTAACTAAAAAATACTGCCGTAGGTTTAAAAAAAGGAATTCAAATACCTACTAAAAATACAAATTCTAAGAATCCATTTTCTTCTATAAGCTCTGGTATAATTTTGCTTTTGATTTGGCAAATAACCTATTGATTTATTTCATTGTTTCACCGTTTGATATACCTTGACTTAGTCATATGACTTCCTAAAAGTAGATGATGCCCCCCATTTTCATCACACGTTCAAGGATTTTCTGGAATTGTTTATGATTTAAGTTAATGATCTATGTGAAATTAACAATTTTGGTGACAAGCTGTAAAACATGCTCATACATACATAGTTTTTGATTTTTAGAATTTCACAATTGCCACTGTTTACGGAGCACGAGCTAGAAATATCAACCTAACATTAAAAGTTAGGATCTAAGGTCAGTACGCATATTTTGAGAAAGAAATTTCCAATGTTACTGTAAATTTGAGTAATTTTTTATATACACTTATGTTTATTTATCATCTGAAATTTAAAATATTTAAATGAAATGAATGCTAATAAAAAGAAAAATTCTTCATATTTTTAAAATTATAAAAATATTTATTTATTTTGTGTTTTGGTACAGATGATAAAATATGAAACATATTTCAAATGACGAACAGGGATTGATTATCTTAGAAATTTTAATTGAAAGAAATTTTTTTCGACACATAAATTCTTCATGAGAGAAGTATCATATTGCGTTCTGACATCGACTGAGTAAATTTTTTGGAATAATGTTTAAATGGATTTGACAGGCTTTGTATAACTTTAAATTCTTTTCTTGAATTGGTAAAAAAATTAGCATTATCACTATCCTCTTCTTTTCATTAAAACACAGATGTGATGTAAATTGTTTTTTTGCTACCTTCAAAAATTAAATTGTTTAGCAAATTAGAACAAGTATTCCTAAAACATTATAAACATTAATATAATTTTAAAAATGCTATTCATATCTATGAAATCTAATATCGTCTGCTAAAAATCTATTGTATTTCATTTAAATATTTATAAGTGAAATTATAATTAATTGATATTGGCACTGTTGAGACAAAATAAAAAAATATTAGAATGAATTAGAATCATCTTATCGGAATACTATTAAAGGTCAAATGACTTCATTTAAAAGAATAACTTAATAACTTCTCGCTGAAGGCCCAGATTGTCATGCAAATTGCCATTGCATACAAAATTGGAGGGCATAACGCGAGCTGTTTGACCAATTCGTCGACGTGATAGCGTCAACATATCGAGTAATTTATGCGGATTTGAAAGTCTCTCGACATTAGTATTGCACCACACGTCAATTTCCATGCCCTTAATGAATTTCTAACTTGAGCCCTACTGAATATAGATTGTCGGAGATTCAGTGAGCAACGGAGACTACTCAGAGGACTCACATTGTTTATACATTACATTTATTAAATTAAGTGCAACCCCGTTCAATTTTCAGGTATTCATGTTAAAAGTCTTCATGGTATAGGTTAGTAAAATGTTAATATTTAACGTCAATGATTTCAAGTTCCAATAAATTGTTTAGAGAGTTGTGAAATTATTCGGAATTGTTTTTATTTTTTAAGTTAATACAAAATATGTTAGAATGTGGTGATTTATTATTAATGTAATTACGTAAGCATTTGTACACACAGAAAAAATCTTATTTTGTTAATGCAATTTTTAAAGAGATAAATATATATTTTAAATATTTATTGCTTCTGATTAACATTGTAAACACACACATTGTGTGATACTATTCATTTGCTTACTAATAATTGTAAAGATGCCATAGAGAAACTTTTTTTCTTTTCAACTATAAACTTTAAAACCATTTTTCTCTACATTTAGATAAATATCACGTAAATTTATATACATATGCAGTTATGAATCAACAGGAAAGTATGTTTTGTACTTTAAACATAGTATACAATTTTCTGTTTTTTTCATCTTTTGATTTGAATTGTTATATTTCTCAAGAATAATATAACCATTAAAATTTTAAGTGTAAACTAATATTAAAAAAATAATTTGGTAAAACGATATATTAATGGATTCTATTTATCAAATATATTTTAAGTTATGAATTAATGTTCATTAGTATGAAACTAAAACATTTTTAAAAGTCATCTTGTTGAACAAAATATACTCAGGAAATATCCATTAAATTTTGGTTAATCTTATCTGCTTTGAAACTTGTTTGCAGAATGGGATGTTTATTGTAAATATTAGTTAAGGCGGAGATATAATGAGATGTTTAATTTAAATATTTGATTTGGGCAATGTCAGTAAACGAGAAAATACTAAACTCTGCAGAGAATTACACCAAAATGGAATACATTTATTTCCTTCACTATTTTTAAGAATTTGTTAATTTTGCTTACTTTCTTACTTAAGAGAAGTCACTTACATTAGCACAAGATTTCTTTTTTAGCTTTTGTGAATTTCAGCAAATGTGTCAAATTATATTAAACTTTTGTACCGAGTGAACAGGTTATTTTAGATAATTAAATATATATAAATCAGTTAATACTTACTAACCTTTAAAACGTACTCTCACAAATACACATACATGCATGCACACATAAACATACTCTCTCTCTCTCTCTCTATATATATATATGTGTGTGTGTGTGTGAGTGTGTTTGTAAAGATCAGAAAAAAGTTTATCAACCACACTGAATAAAGATACAGGAATATCCTTACAAACATTAACTTATGTTATAGTAAGATTAGGAATTTGCTCGTACAATTCTGTTAAAACAAAATTAAACTTAAGTTTAAGCATTGGCAAACTGTAAAATTCCCCTATGCTCTAACTTCTTTCCACAAAATATGGTAGCAGTGATGATCCGATTGGTCCTGATTCTGAACATGTGACCAGCATTGTTTTTCTCAAATCTTACGTTTGAGTCCCAGTACCATTTAAAATTCACGGAATATTAAGGCCATTATTGGTTAAATCTATAGAGAATTCATCCGGTTGACATCATGTACAAATTTAGAGAGTGTTGTTCCAGCTACAGTGTCATCCTAATCACTTGACCATGGTTCAAAATTACGAAGCATTTCTTCAATACCCCTCATATAGTATAGAATTTATGTTTATTCCTGAAATTTAAGCACCAATATTTTATTTTTTAACTGAACGCTATTTTTTTAATTTAAAAAAAATTTCCCGTGTAATTTTCATTTCCCTGACATAAGTGTGCTGTTTTCCCAGTTGAATTTGTATTTAATTAAAAGCTTTCTCAATACTCAATATCCTTCATTTATATATAATGCAATTTCACCAAAAACTCTTAAATTATAGTATTGTTAAAATTTTTGGAAATAAGTATTTTGAAACATGTGAAAATAAATTTTGATCGCATATTACGAATTAGTTAACATTTACTTTAACAATTTTGAATTTAAAATGTTTAGCTGACAAATACTGCATAGTTGTTTATTATTATTCATTTTAGTCGAATATAACTTTACAACGGATACATTTCATGACTATTTTTGAATTTTGTTTTTGTCGTTATATGAACAAATTATGATCCAAATTTAATTTTTAGGCTATGTCAAGTATGTTATAACACACTTAAATTCTACAAATAATATATGGTTTCCTGTTTATTGCAAATTAAACTTTTATCAAAACTTTAAAATCAGGCAATGATATGCCATGGTTTTTACATCTTGTTTCCCAAGTAAAATTTTATATAAAATAATAAATTAAATTTAAATTTCATTTTGTTCGGAACAGAATCATACTCTGCTCTACTGCGAATGATATATCTTCACTAAATCTCGTTTTTTTCTTTTCGTATTATTTAAGAAATTGGCATGTTTTAATTAATCTGTAATCAAATTATCTTTTCAACAAATTAAATTTCGTTTTAGTTTCGACAACAATTTTTTTTTAAAAAAATGCAGTGATGGTTGAAGAATCTTGTTTCACTCTTACTCGTTAGTATTGAGTAGAATAAGTTGTTACAGTTGCAAAACACCTGTATTTAAAGAGAAATAAACCTTACCTATACGATTTTTCTTATAAAATTCTACCATACTGTTTTCATTTTTTATGAACTTCTTATAGCATTAACACATCAATTCTTCTGAAAAATAAACGATCTTATTTAAGTCATTCTTTTTTATATAGAATGTGATGTATTTCTTCCGGTAAAGCTCATAAATAATAAAAACCATGAAAAAATTGGAAATCACCAATGCATCTATTATATATATCAAAAACTTATATTGAAAAAAAATACACATAAATGTTTTATAAACTTTAATTTAAAAAAAAACCCTTTTATAGTTACTGTAAAATGAAACAAATTGTGCTGCTTCTTTTTACTTCACTTTTTTAATTTTGATGAATTTGTGTTACTTTTTATCTTTATTGAATTCAGTTACAATGCAAATTCCGGAATAAAATGAATGATACGCAATACAATTGCTTAAATCGGCATCTCTGGAGAATTTTATTGATTCAACTCACTATTTTGTACTGTCAACTGATAACTTGAAGAAGAATATTGAAAATCATATTATATCTACATATCAAAATGAAAAATAGTTGAATTTCTATTCACAATAAGCAACGTTTAATGAAGGATTTTTTCATTCAATTTAACATAATTCTATCTTATAGATATTTTGAGCGTTCTATTTATTCTTATATTGCATGAGTTTTAGCTATTTCTTACTGTTTCTGCCCCTGCAGTATTTTGTTATTTTTCCACTCTTTTTCCAAAAAATTATTAAACTTTCCCTCTTTTTCTCCTTTTATAAACGTATTTTTCAATCAAATGTAAACTATAAACCGTTCTTGTATTTTTCAGTAACATAATTTTATATAATTATTGTTAAAAGTATACGTGCATAACACAATTTCCTCATTTTTAACTTCATAAAGAATTTCTCGCTTTCAGTTTCTTCGAAATTTTTTAAATCTACTTTTTTTTATGCTATGGAAATTTTTACTTTTTTCGTAGCTGATTTATGTACTGTTGAATTATGACGTTTTTATACTGATATATATATATTTTTTTTTATAAAACGTTGAGAAAAACTGTTTATGTCCTAAAAAGAAATATTGTGTTTATATTGTTAAACATTATGTTTCAATACAAGGATTTTTCAGCATAATGTCAGACATAGCAAACATTTTATAGAAATGTGTTTGATAAAAATAACATTTTGAGAAATGTTACTTTATGTCTTTATTATGTCATTAGTTATTCTACTTGACGTTTCCAAAAACAAACTTTCAATCATAAATAACTTTTACTCATAAATAAATTTAGATATAGATAAGTTATAAAATATTTAAATCTTTGAATTATATATATATATATTTAAATGTCTCAAAATATTTTAGTAACACTCTTAAAAAACGTTCTGAAACCTAGTGAAACTCAAACGCAAGCAATTTGTAACACCTTTCTTCAAATAATATATTTAAATTAGCACTTTCAAAGCATAATGGTTAAAAAATGCTATATATTTATAATATATGCAAGCTTATTTATATAGCACAGACTAAATTTCAGAATGCGTATTGTCCAATTACTGGGTATACAATATCGGGTTACGGCAACTTATGACACGCGTGCCAGATTTGATACAAGTACAGTTAGTCTTCAGAGACACTCAATACCCCAACTCACAAATTTATCAATTTTAGAGAGAATGGAATTTGATGTTTTTTGCAATGGAGATTATTGAACACAAATATATTGCTTAGAAAAATTACGAAATTGCAAAAAAGAATCAGAAGTGAGTGTATATTAACGACACACTGTTCGGCTACTCAATGGTCTTTGGTGATGGACCTCGTAATTTTGAGCCATGGTCAAGTGACGAACACCACACCTGAGCTGGTGCCTCTCTCCTAACTACCACACAAATGGGTGGATATTTTAGCTCTCGACAGATTTAATATGCATCGCTCCACTACAAAGCGGGTCTTAAGCGGTACTAGCTCGAACTTTTGACACGCCAGGCCCGAGTCCTTTCCCTGGATCACTAGGCTACCGTGGCCACAAAAAATTCTGGAAGATTACTGTAAATCAGCAGCATCTTTAAATTGATCGGTGGCATCGTTGTAGTGATTTATTAGTTTGAAAAGAAAAATCTGCATGTGATGTGCTTTTCGCTTTCGTTTCAAAAGA
Source organism: Trichonephila clavata (assembly GCA_019973975.1). Lineage (NCBI taxonomy): Eukaryota > Metazoa > Arthropoda > Arachnida > Araneae > Nephilidae > Trichonephila > Trichonephila clavata. Next base: position 123,204 of record BMAO01034419.1, on the reverse strand, counting down.
TTTATGTTACCAAATATTTTCTTAAATGAAAAATATTAAATCTACGAAAACGCTGTTTATAACAACTATATAAGCATTCTGAATCATGTCAAGTTGAAAGTCACTAATTATACTCTTTGATGTTGTGTCAATATTAAGTTGAATGACGTAGGAATAATTTGCATTAAAAGGTGATATTTTTTATTGAACTACACTGAATTGATACTAATATTTTATAATGTTTTTTTTATTTTAACGTAAATATGTTTGAAACATACATAATGCATAATATATGTGCAACTTTAATTTGTATTTATGTTTAAAGAACATTTAAATTTTATACTGCTTATATTTTCATTTTAATAAACATCATTAAACGTTCAAAGATTAATATATAATAAAACTGTAAGAGTGTTTCCACACACACACCTTTGCATCACCCTGAATCATATTGGTAAACCGGTTTTACAAACCACAGCTACAAGGAGACTGACCTCTGTTCTATACATCTTTCAAAATGTTCATTTATTGATAAAAATATTTTTAATATAACAAGTAATCAAATTACATAATATGTTATCGATTATTTGAAAAGTTCTCTTATGCATCGATAGAAACAGTTCTGAGAAACTTGAACTGTAATGAAATTAAGATATAGAAAAGTTTTTTACGGAATGGTTGTTAATGCACTCATGGACAAAAAAATTAGAACACCAAGAAGGAGTCGTTAAAATGAAACGAAATCTTAGATAAGTAATGACTACTTTGATATAAGTAAGGGATTTAGAAAATCAAAGAAAAAAAAATCATTTATTTCAGAGAAAAAGACAAAAGAACGGAGGATTTAATGCCTTGTTGAACCGACAGTAGCGCAAATGTACAATGAGATATGATCGGGCATTGAGTCATACATGTTCTGTATGATGTCTTGAGACATTTCGTTCCATATTTACTGTAACTTTACCTCTAATTCGTTCAAACTCGTGAGATGCACAACTCGTCGTTCCAAATGATCCCAGGTAGGCTCGATTGGACACAAATCTGGAGATCGTGCAGGCCAAGGAAGGATTGTAACAGTGCGGAGACAGTCTTGTGACACCCTTGCCTTGCGAGGCCGAGTATTGTCTTGTTGAAAATGGCTCCCGGGAGCCATTGCATGAGTGGCAACGCATGTCGTTGCAGGATGTCATGGACATACCACTGGGCTGTCATGGTGCCAGGAATCAATACTAGGTGTGACCATGTATTGTAGGCAATGGTACCCCATACCATCACACCAGCTGTAGGAGCGGTGTGTCGTTGTAAAGCAAAGGCAGGATTGAAGCGTTTACCACGGGTCTCTACATACGAACACGACTGTCATTATTGCTGAGATTGAATCTAGATTCGTCGCTAAAGACCACCTGGTTCCATACCGCTGCAGTCCAGTTTCCTCATGTGCGATACCACTATAAACGGAAGCGTATGTGGTTGGCGTCAAGGGCAGCACACGTAATTAGCGCCGCGATCCCAAATGTCTTTCAGCCAGGCGCCTTCGTATGAATTGAGAAGACACAGGTGAAGGTGCTACCAGTGAAGGTGCTACCTGGTGAAGGTGCTACCAGTGCCTGGATGGCGGCCTATGAAGCAGTTTGTCGTGACTGAAAGCCACCCTTACACTATTGTCTCCCTGTCTATCTGAAAATACTACTGGATGTGTAGGCGGACTAAAATGATCAAAAGACATAATTGCAAATCAAATAGATTTATTGCTTCTAATCAGCACATAAGTTAAATACACACAATTCAATTAAGAAAAATAAATAAGAGTCGAGTATGAAACTGGGACTCACTACTAGCGGAATAGCAGAATATCAACTGAATCTAGGAAAGCTTAAACGCGCACAAGTACAGCTAAGCCACAAAACGAATATTCGCAATATCTTAAATAAAATCACTGACCTTATATTTTATATCGGCTGTTCCTTCGTGATGATTTCTGCCTTTTTACTGGTTGGGGAATGAGTGAAGAATCCACGCTCTGTAATAAGGATTTTCACAATCTTCATTTAGCTTCTCCTCGTGTAGCTCCACACGTAACCACTATCTACGATTGTCAACACTTCGTGCTGACCTCTCGATCTTTAATTCACTTAGCTTCACTCTTCTATCACTTCACTTTACTTAACCCTTTCACTCGCGAAACCCGAACTTATATAATATATCTTTTTTGCATAAATCACGTCCGGCTCTCGATGAAGATAGGTTGAAATAAATAAATTATCTTACAGAAAATAGAGGAGATTAATCAAAAGACCGTATAGATCCGTCACAAGCTGGCTGCATGCGTGCATTTCTTACTATGTGGCAGTCTTCTCAACGACTGGTCTGTCAAGGGCGTCATGAACCTGGTGATCTTGTAAATGCTATCTCTCGGACTCATTGGTCCAACACCTCCTCACAACACCATCAGAGCGGCCTAATTAAGGAGCTGGTTGCCCAATTGACAACCCAGCTTATATCATGCCGATGATTCTCCCCCTCTCAAACTGCAACAGCTGCTCATATTGTCTTCGAAAACGGTGTAATGGCATGTGCACCTCAGCGCTTCCTTTGTAAGCGATTTAGCGCACTCAAGCAAGCTTTGGTTACCTGTTTTATATGCCACGGAGAACGACCTTAAATGCCCTCTACCGGCTATACGTAATACGCTTTAACGCTTCATTTCTAACTATTTGCATATCTCCCCGACATGTACCTTCATGCCAAGTTTCGTTACGATCTCGCAATTATTTCTTGGTGTGTTAATTTTTTTGTCCATGAGTGTATTAGATTTACTTCTAAAGGACTTGAATAAATTGAATTGAAAGTTCGTCTCTGCTTGGCTTATGGTTGAATTATGATTGATAAAACACTGTCTATATTCACCCTGAAGGGAAAATATATAAAATTAGAAAACTGCATTTTCTCTTAGGAAACAAATAACAAATTTGTATCAGGATTTTGTTCAATTTGCATTAAAATCATTTCAAGCATGATGGATGCAGGTATACGTTTGCTAAAAAGTATACTTCAGGCGTAATTATCCTTTTTTCTTCATTTTTGCTTAAAAATATATTACTTTACAAGCAAATAATATTTTAAAACCAATAATTTTAAGGACAAAATATTAAAAAGTCAAGGATATTTATTAATCCCGTTTGTTGCTTTGAATGGTATTATTATGAACTCTTAATTTTTTCTCCTTTTTCATAAGTTTCGGATATTTAATTACATGATATATATAATTTAAAAAAAGCATTTATTAGCATTTTTATTGTTATAATATTAAAATAACAGAATTTTAGATTAGTTTATTTTTTTTTGATGATTAATTGTAATCTGTTGCGATATTTTATTTTTTAAAGCTCTGCATAAATAATCATATTTGAGACAATTAATTTATTGTTAAATATAAATGAATCCAATTATAAGTCTTTTTCACCGTTTATGGATATTAATAAGTAATAAAGGCGTCATCATTTTTTAAAGCTTAGAGCACTTTAAAATTCATAAAAGGTGACCTGGGATAAGCATTAGGTATTGTTTGAATACATTAGTGTGCATGATTATTAAACAAATTATAAAACAAAATATATTGTTGCAAATTTGAGCGAGGAAGGGTGGATTGAAGCAGTCACGGACTCAAATTATATGATTAATAACTCATTGATTAATGAACAAGTACGAGCAGATGACTACTTGAAGACAAATATTCACGAATAACTATCATAACTAATTATTTACAGTACAGCAAATATACATCTTTTATAAATAAACTTTACAACGCGCGCGTTTCAAAAACGGCTGTCTAGATTAGCTCCACCGAGAGGAAGATAAAGTTTCTTTCTTTTCACAGTCCAATGCAAAGCAGATTCTAATTCTCTCTCCTAAACTCCACTCGAACTTTGTTTCAAAAATCCTTTAAATAGTCTTATGTAAATGTTTAAAAGGGTCGATCCTGGAGTCTTTTCGATGATTATTTGTCCATATTCTATTTTATAGCCAAATTGATCGAAAGAGACAATACAATCGCCCCTCTGGTAATACTGATCACATCTATTTTGTTGACATAATCTCATTTTTCAAGTCCATGTTGGGTAGTGAAATTTGCCAGAAAAATCCGGTTTTCACACTGGAGAATTGATACAGGGAAAATAGCATATTTGTAATGTTTCAATAAATAAATTACATGAAAGCAAATAAATAAAATTTACCAAGAAAAATTGTAAATCATGTGCTATGTAACACATTCATCTTATATATAAATAATAATTTTCTAAAGATTATTAAGAATGTTGTAAATACGCATTTCTTTTTAACCATTCAATTTTAAAGTATAAATAAATAGTAATATATTAATATTAATGCACTGTTCTCGTAAAGTAAAGCGCATGCTCATGATTCTTAATACACTTTTTCAATTCTTACTATTAGCTTACTCTCACCATATATATGTATATATATATATTATATATATATATATATATATATATATTTATAGCAGTAAGTAAATTAAAAAGAAGACTAATAAATCCTAATATATATAGATATATAGCTTGTTCAAATTTTCAATCTTTAATAAAAAATTTTATTTATCCAAATTCAAATATTAATTCATTAATTGAATTTAAAAAATGAATAATTGGTAACATACAAAAATAATAGTTCAACATAATGTATAGAAAAGAAAATCGTTCCTTGCGTCCCTGTAGTGTAATGGATAGTGCGTTGGACTTTTGTTCCATAAGTCGTTTGTTCAAACACCACCTGAGATGGACTGATTTCTGAGAAGGTGATTTCTTTTTACTATACCATTATATTAGAATAATTAAATTTATTTCATTAATAAACAGCAAGAAGCAAAAGAAATATTTCAACATCATATATAGAAAGGAAAATGGAAAATTGCAAGGAAAATCGCTTTCTATTTTGCCACTTAATATTGTGATTCTGTCATATGTACATATATATTTACATTATAATTGTAACTATTAAATAAAAAGTAAAAAAAAAAATGTTTCTTTGTTGAACTAAGTAGAAATTGACTTACAATAACTTTTTTTATATTACTTGTTATGTAGAAGATTGTATTAGTATGAAACTAAAACTGTACATTTTTAAAGGACATTCTTTAAAATGTTATGTTTTATATAATCGATTCCTTTAGAAATTTAGGCAATTTGTCTCCCATTTTTAGAAAATTACGTCATTGATAATATTTGTTCAATATTAATTTTGTTTTTGTTTTAATAAATAATTTAATTACTTTTGTTTTAACTTTACATAATATAATTTATTTAGTCCCTCGACTGTTTAATTACTTTCATTTTTCTTAATTTAAAAATATTGCTTTCCCTTTTTTTTCCACAAAATTGTATATTAAATTTACTGGCAGAGTAAGATTTTAAAATATCTTTATTGTATCAAAACAATTCAAAAGATATTTGTATATACATACTCCACTCATTTATTGGGATGGTTCAATGGATATACTCTTATATGGGGACTTAAAGAGTGTATCCTTTTACAAATTTAAAATAAGAGCCTTCTACATCAGCGTTTCTCAAACTGTGGGGCGCGACAACTCTATGAGGGGGTGCGAGAATATTGAAAAGTAGAAAACAAAATATTATTTAAAAAAATATTAATTTACTGAAAGTAAACAAACAAAATACATTCTGACATAATAAAAAATAAAATACACATTTAAACTGACATATTACACTTATAAATGCATTAATGCTACACAATGTATCTTATCATTAATTTAACAATACAAAGTTAAGAACAAGTTTAATAATTACCAGTGTGACTCCATGGCCTTGCCTTATATAAAATTAAATGCAAAAATTAACACTTATCTTAATAATTTGTACGGTTTATAATTAATCCTTTAACTGCCGATTAAAAGTTACGCGATTCGCTTTCCAATGCCAACCTTTTTTACTTAGGTGCATGCATATGATGTATTGGGGGTGGGGGGAGGAATATAGAAGCAAATAATCAGAAATATAAGTAAATCCTTCACGCAAACACACATATATTGTCAAGGCCCTTTTATTGCATTCCAAAGCCTTCGGAATAAGTTTATGGATAGCTGTAGATAGAAAAAATTGTTCTTCGGAAATACGCATATATACGTCCGGGGAAATTATTGCTTTGGCTGAGCGAGACGTTTATATACGCCGGTGGCACTTAACATATTGAATTCGTATCGTATTTTTTGCGTCAAAGTTTAATATTATTGAATTTAATATATTGTTATTGTATGAGGGGGGATACGAAGAAAGTTATGATGGAATATTGGGTCGCGAATGTTGAAACTTTGAGAAGCACTGCTCTATATAGATTACACTTCGGCAGAGGCACCGGGAACATTATTAACACTGCTCTGAGGTGATGTAACAGAAGCGATAGAGCAATTTCGTAGAATCATCATTAATAATGTTTATTTATTTTAGAATTATAGAAAATAGCATTATTTACTGGTAACAGGCATAAGTAAAATTACGTATTATTACCATGTTCAGTATATTTAATTTTTAATTAATTATAAATGTGTTAGAGATGAATGGATATATCTAACTGAATTTTTTCACAACACAAACATTTCAAAAATTGATTATTATTTCGTATGTTTATAATACAATTCATTTGAATTAGAGTAAAATTAGGGTAGAGTGGCAAGTTACACAAAAAGGAACAAAATATTTTTGGCATTAAAATACTGACAGAATGCATATTTTTTTTTATTTCCTTGACTTGACTAGAGGTACCAGTTTTGTTAATACTATTTTAAAAATTCTCTCAATTTTTGGTGCAATATTAAATGTATTTAAAATTGATTAAATGTTTAATGTAAGTGACACTTTAAGCGTTATGTACCTTACATTTTGCATACATTAAATGTTTAATAAATTTTTATTTTAGATTTTATTATTTTAATGTACATAACAATTGCATCGGAGTGAAATTTTTATGTACATTACGATTTCAATTTTTCATGAAGCGCATAGCATTAACCGAACTTAAATTGACTCAATTGCAAAGACATATTTCCACATGAAAACAATGCAAATTTAAAAACAAAATTGAATCTTTCATAGTTCGACATGTGAAATTATATTGGAAAGTTTATAATTTAAAAATTTCCAGATATTTGCTCAAAATATGCAGATATAATTAATATAGATTTAATTCACAGATTTAATATGCAGAAGTAAATTAAATAAATGAATAAAAGTCATTTTGAAAATTAATAATTTTGAAAAAATTAACAAACAAGAAAATTCAAATTTAAGAAATGTGGCATAAGTTATACACATCAACATACGAATTTGTATTCGTATGTGTATTGAATTTAATATACACTGGTTTTTAAAATTAAGAGCATGTTTAGATTTTGTCGATTATCTCCAGAACTACTGGGAAGATTTTAATGAAATTTAGTATATCTTTAGGGACTGATATAAGGCAAAAAAAAATAAATAAATAACTATTCAACAGTTAAAAATGCATGCCTGGTCATGCCTAAAACTCATCGAAGTCGGAAGTATTAAAGTATAAAATAGTAGTTGCAGAATATGACAAAAAATATTATATTTCAACACAAGATATAGAGAATCTGACCTATTTCAGATAAACAGGTCCTCAAACCGTGATTTTGTAACGGAAATATGGGAATTTATGAGTTCCTGTGGCAATTAATCCAACTCTTTTAGTATCTCTGTTTTCAAGTCTTGTAGGGTTCTCGGAGAGAAATTGCGAGCTATGATTGTCCTCCCTAGAGAGATCTAGACATGCTCTGTACGGATGAGGTCTGGAAATCTAATTGATCTATCCATTCGGCGAATGTCCATACTTTCCAGAAATTCATCGACCAGATGATAACTATATGCCTAGCGTTGTTCTTATGTTGAGAACCAGGAACTCACTACTGCCCTTTCATGCCCGAGAAATCGACCATTACAAAAACGCATAATTGATGGTCTGAACCGGCATCACGTTGGATGGCCGCACACAACTGCATGTTTATGCTTATGTTTGCCTTTTACTGGTGCAATTAGTCTCGATTTTACTTTAATGAATAACAACGTGAAGCACATTGAGCTCATCTAGTCGATAACTTTCTAGATATTGAGTATATTTTTCGAATGAATTGGCCAGTGAGTTCTCCAGACCTCATTCCTATAGAGCATACCTGAGATGCTCTGGGGAGAGTAATTTCATATCGCAAACCCTCTACGAGAACCATCCAATGCCTAAAAAACAGAGTTGCTGAAAGAGTGTGATTATATAATTGCCACATGGACTCATAAATTACATTATCTCCGGTGTAAAATCAGGGTGTGAGATCTGTTTCTTTGAAAGAGGTCCGATTCTCTATTTTTTCTTGCAATATAACAATTTTTTGTCATATTCTACAACTGCTGTTTCATACCTTCCCACTTCGATGAGTGTTACACAAGATCACGCTTGTGTATTTTAACTGTTGAATAGTTATTTTTTGCATTATATTAGCAATATATACATACGAAATTTTATTAAAATCTGTCCAATTATTCTAAAAGTAATTCATAAATTCTGGAAAATCTCTTAATTTTATAAATTGATGTATATTAAAAAGGATTTATATTAAAATTGATAGAGATATAACAAAAAAAAAGAGATTGCACTACTTAGAGTCACGTGCCCTCTCGAGAATTCGATGGGGTGTTTTTAATGCTTTCAAAATGCTAATTAAAGTAACTTATAAAAACGCAGTTTAGAATTTATAACAGGGTATGATATTGTGAGGTTGGTGAAATGTTTCATTTTAAATGCCATTTGCTTACTACTCCTATTTGAATTAAATGGGCAATTGTTAATAAAAATACGTTGCACTGTTTCCAGAAATTTACTTAATCACTGCTGTATATTAGAACATTTTATATTTTTATAAATGCAAAGATAAAATTCCATTAAATCGCTAGCAAAAGCGGCTACTTAAAGTTCATCAACTCTTTTCCAAGTTCTCATGTAATTAGTTTCAATATATCCATAGATAATATATCTTGAAAAGACTGACAAAGTTAACTTTTTATCAGATTTAAAACAAATACCATTGTCTTAAACAATTATTGCATCCATTTTTTCAATTTTAATAAATGTAAAATAATTGAATGCTTTATTTCGAAAACAAGAGATTAAAACCATCATCAACAAACTAGCGCTTTTAATCTTGTGAGACAATGAGATTTCTGTAAAGTTAGGGAAATTCAAATAATGCTGGGAACAAAAACTCCAAAATTCCATTCCATAACGTAGCAATAAAAGCAATAAAACAATTACTCTTTTTACATTCCATTTAACGAACTAGCTACAATACACAATGCCCCTCTTTGAGTTCTTTTCCCCCCAACCATATTACGGGATAACTTTCCACGTGAACTAGAATACAGGAAAAAGAAAAGAGGGATATCTGGGTTCTTTCTTTCTTTTATTTTTTACTATCGATAACTCTCTTTTATTTTTTTTATCTCATCCGGTTTAATTGGCTGCGGGAATGAAATTGTGTTGGTTAAGATTAACCCAAGTGAATGGAATTGCATTAGATTTGAACGTGCGTGAAAAACATTAAATAAAAGTTTATGGAGTTGAAAATTATAAAAATTGCTCTCGCTACCACTAGGTGTTTTATTAGATGCTTGGAATATGACAAAGAGTTGTGGTAGGCATAATGCGTAAATAAAGGTGACATTTTCTCACATGAATAATTTTACAAATGGCATATTAGATCTTTTTTTGTCAGTCCTTGATATGTATTTCACACGCATTTTATTAATTAATAAAATTGTGGAACAATATTTCTTTTACGTAATTCGAGAAGATTAATTGGAATTTCTTTAACTTTCTCGTAAATAGATTATAGGTAATTCCTGCTATTTCTCTCTATATATTTATGCGTACGTGTGTATTTATTTACACAGATGCCCTAAAAACATTTGTTTCTTTTCTTAGGTAAAAGCTTTTCGTCAAATTGAGTAATTTTGTGTTTTGAGAATATATCTAAAGCGAAAACAAAATTTGTTTATCACATGCCCGAAACCCTGGATCTAATTTAAAGGAAAAAAGTTATTTTAATCCTTAATTATTAGTAATTATAATGGAACTTGCTACGTCCATCTTTCATGTCTTACATTAATGTATTATTAAGAGTTATATAGATCTGAGTGATTAGTCGACGCAAAATTATGCTATAATAAACTACTTACACTGTCTATATATATTTAAATTCCATTTTTATCTGATTAAATTACATTCAAATTTTTAACTTTAAAGTTAGATAAATTATTCTTGAACTTTTAATCTGAATGAAGCATTACCCGTTGAGTGCCAACAATTTTATCACATTTTTGAAGAAAACAATTGCATTATACTAGAAACCATTTTCATGGAACTGCATACTACGAAAATGGTAATATTGGAAAAAAACATACTTCTCATAGCACATTTCATAGAGATCGTGTTTTCCAGTACAGAAAAATGTATAAACCCCACAATGCATTTTATCTCTATCTACACTCTTCAAAAGAAAAATTTCAATTCCAAAAAATAATGCATGTAGCACCATGCAAATTCCAGGAGCGTATAGTCGAGAGTTATATATGCAAATGATTAAAACACACACAAATAAAGTCATTAAAAATCAATTTATTTTGTATCTAATGTACTCACCATAGGCAGTTATATAGTCATCAACTCAGCCAGGCATTGAATGAATTAGTTAATTGATGGTTACATGACGAAACAGTTGCCTAGCAAAATCCACTGCTGAATGCAGATCATCCACTGTTTGCGCATAGTGGTCCTCGGTTCATGTCACGTCCAATGAGATCCCACAGGTTTTCGATGGGATTAATATTTGAAGAGTTTGCCAGCCAGAGAAGGATGTCAAATTAAATCAGGTTGTTAACAGTTTACCGTGAGATGTGCGACCTGCCATTGTCTTGCTGGAATATCGCGTTCGTTTCACCCTACAAAAAGAACACAACATCGGTCCTCTATCACAAATGACACTCAGTGTATACTCCAGAAGCGTCTTGCGATTGAACACAATACCACTCCAAGCCATAATGCCCGGTGTAGAACCAGTTTGATTCTCTACGAAATGAATTGGTTTATACCGTTCTTCGGGTCACCGCCATGTCTGCCGACGACCATCATTCCTCCAGAGACAGAAATGATATTTAACCGTGAACAAAATACGGTGCCATTCTATGGTCCATGTATGATGACGATTGCACTACGTCAGGCATATAGCCTTGTGTTGAGTGATCAACGGTATACCTGTTGCTGGTGCACTTGCACGTATCTTTACTTGATGCAATATCTTACGTATGGTTAGGGTAGACACAACTCCACCTGCTCACAAGCAACTGGCTTCTTATGTCTCGTACTACAGAGAAATGGTCTTAAACTGGAGAATATGACAGTCTGTGTTCTCTGGCGTGTTTTTGTGCTCACTTCCTCTTCGGCGTGCACGTAGACCTTCCTGAATCTTTCGTGTGACATAACGTTGGAAGGTACTCATGTTGTACCCAACACGAGTTCCCACTGTGTGCAGCGGCAAACCCAGAACAAATGGTTTGATAAAACGGCCACGTTACCCGTTCGTCAGTTGATGGTATTGAGCTCGCCAATGTCTGAGGAATTTTCTACGCTTCATCGAAAATTGAAATTTCTACAAAAATTCATGGATAGTGTTTAGAAGAATAGGGAAGTTGCCTACATTTGTACATAAATATAAGTACCACATGATTATATGTATGCTCAAATTTAATCATTTGCATATCCATCTCATCACTATCATTCTCGAAATTTGAATGAAGCTATGTGCATTATTTCTTGCATTTTAACTTTTGAGGCGTGTATTAAGGTTATAGGTTGTGTTGGATATACATTGAAGATCTAAAAGTTATGGTATGCTACCATGTACTATGTTGGATCTATTTTTGGCCAGCCAAGTGGAGTAACTTGACGTGGCACTGACTCAACAATTGTTGGGAAATCCCCTGAATAAATATATGATCTTACATAATAATAATTTTATTCTTAAAGTATTTATAATAGTTTTGAAAAAGTTTCACCGGAGTCGGTTTTTGCACATGAATTGTTCTTTCGATGAATTTCCGTATATCTTTGATGAGATTGATCTCTGGTGATTTAGGTGGCTTAATTATCCTCTCGATTTATCCGGAACATTTATATAACCAATCGCATATATTTTTGTCACCGTAAAAGGTGCATTGTCATTCTCGAAAATTCCATTGTTGCTTTGACACATGTATATCATGAAATGCTGCAAATGACCTGAAGGTATCTAATTATCAATAATCAATGATTGGTTGATTTTTATCAGGGAACCAATCCATATCATTCATAAGCAACCCACACTAATATGAAACCGGTATTAGACAAGCTTGTATAGTGTCTTGCTGTAAACTTTCTTTGATAGCCTAGTGATCTCTGCGCCACACTCAAACCCAAATATCAGTTCTTACTGATGTCGGGACTCGTCTGAGCGAAAGGAATGTTTTTCTATCATATGAAAACATATGTGCACGAAAACAACAAAAGCGCTGCTGCGATAGTGGTCTAAAGTCTACCTCTATATCCCATCAACACCAAATTTCTGTGCACAGTCCTGTTCCGAATTTCTCTGCTTTCATACATGTATGTAGCATGAACCATATTGGCTGTTATTTAACTCAGTGCTGTTTGTCTGCAAAAAGTTATTATTTTATATACATGTTGCTCAGTTATTAAATATATCCAATTAGCCGTTGCGTAGCCCTGTAATTATATATTCTCATCACCTACTGCGGATCAAAGAATGATGTTTTCACTGACAATTGTAAATTTCTTTTGCAATACCTTTCGGATATCATTTCAATATGTGTGTATATATATATATATATATATATATTAACATAAACTAAAAGAAATACATGGCATAATAAAATTGATAATACAAAATAATATCACTAACGAAGCTAGAAGATTTAAACCAGATTTCAAGAAACACAACTTTAAAAATGGTGGAAAAGTCTATCGTAGAAAAATTAACTACGCGTTTGTATAACATGGAACAAAAATAGAACTTTAAAATGTAAGAAACCAAAAGAGTCAATAGACTAAAAAGAAGACCTATTATGATTTCTAAAGCTGTTGCTGAATTAGGACCATATATATATATATACGTATATATGTATATATATGTATATACATGTATATATATATATATATATGTATAGCCAAACATTAACAATAGTATTATGCTTAATAATAACAAATATTATTCAATCATTTTATTAGTAGTTTCATAATATTAATATAATATGCAGTTATTTATAAATTATGACAAAAATATCAGTGTCATTTATTAAAGTATTTTAGAACTATTAAAATCTATTTTAAATAGTATTTAATATTTAAAATAATGCTACTACAGTTTTACTCAATATATTCTTAGATCAAAAATACCCTTTTCAAAGATGATGTTCTAATTATAAAAAAAAAAGATTTTTTCAATAAAGTGTAAGTTAATCCATTATGATTGCTTAAAAAAATAATTCCTAAAAAATTATGATTGGTTAACTCACATAATGCAGGAAATCAAGAAAACGAATTAAAAAAAATAGAAAATTAACGGATGAGCCGATATTCTTTTAATTTAAACAATTTCTTCTACAAAAACGCTAATATGACTTCGCATATTTTGATACAAAATTCCTCCCTCGGCTTTCATAAATATTTTTTTAATCTTACCTAGGGAATCTCTTTCTCTCTTCACAATTTATTATTTTTTTCCGTCCCCATCTCTCTTACTTTACTCATAACAAATAACAAGTGACGCGTATCGTACGTTGGGTCATTTACGTAAGTAGCGAGAAGAATTTTTCCGCACCATAAGGCTATGCTTTCAGAAAACACATACAAAAAATAAATAAATAAATAAATAAATTACTCCCTCGCTTCCCAACTAGAGATTTTTTTCTTAGCTGTCATTAATTTCCTGAGTAATAAATTGAGTACGTTATTAAAGATCAGGAGTGTAACATAAATTTAAGTCGAGGTGGCAATCTGTATTATTACCTGGCATGAAAAAAAACCAGTTAAAATTAATCCTGTCTGTACAAAAGAGCCTTATTTGCGTAATTATCCGGGAGAATGACTTTTTTATTGACTAATGTTCTTTAAACTTCAACAAGTTTTTTTGAAGGGAGTCATTTTATGACAGCAGCTTCGACCTGATGCCTGGTAAAACGAGTACGAATTTAGGAGCTGGAAGGGAGACAAAGGGATTTCTTAAGTAATTAACTGGGTTTAGCGTGGTATTTGAGACTGAAAATCCCTGAAGTAAGTATTTTTAGATTCTGTCGTAACATACTGCATTCCCAAGTAAAGTGCTATAATTTCCATACATGCAATTTTATATGGCCTTTGCAAAACAAATCTTTAGAAAAATGAAAGAAGTTTTCATTAAGACTTCTTAAATACTACGTAATTCAAGCATCAATAAATTAAAGGGCTCAAACATACAAATGAAAAACTTAGTCTTAATTTATGGAATGAGGAGTTCATTTTAGAAATTTCTAAGTATACTTAATAAGCGTTTAGAGTTTTAACAGTTTCACTCAATAAAATAATCTTCTTTTTTTCATGTGTAATAATCTACTGTATTTAATACTGGTTAAATAAATTGGCTTAAATTATTTGTTTAATTTTTATTTACGAAAACAACTATTTCAGTTTCATTAATTAACAAGAAATGATCACTCATGAGTTTTTCATATATTTATTAGATTAAGCAACAGTGCTGTTTTCATGTGATTATTTATTGCAAATACTTTTATAAAAAAAGAAGTTACTCTGTTAACTAGAGCCCTAATGCATTTATACGTATATATTGGGTTGTTCGGAAAGTAATTTCGTTTTTTTTTGTGGAAATAAAAGGCAGTTTTCGTATAGTAAACAAATACTTTATTAAATTATATAATGGCCGTTCTGGTCCAACACCTTTTGCCATCTTTCTGGTAGTAGCATAATTCCACGCTCATAAAATTTTTGGTCTTTGCTGGCAAAAAACTGATCGAGGTGGTTTTTGACCTCCTCATTTGATGTGAAGGTTTTACCGTCTAAAAATTTTTAGAGTGACTGGAACAAATAATAATCCGATGGTGCCAGGTCTGGAGAATATGGTGGGTGTGGCATTGTATCCCCTTCAAGCTGTAAAAGCTTTCGGCGAGTGACCAAACTTGTGTGAGGTCTCGCGTTGTCTTGGTGAAACACTACACTTTTCCTTCTGACCTTTTCTGTTGAAGTGCATCATTCAGTTTGTCCAGCTGATGACAGTAGACTTCCGAATTAATCGTTGTGTTATCCGGTAAAAGCTATAAAAAAAACGATTCCTTTAAAATCCCACCAAACAGACAGCATCACCTTTCTTTTGGTGAATATCGGAAATGGTTAGAACCGGTTCATCTTTTTTGCTCCATGACCTCTTGCGTTTGACGTTGTTGTATACAACCCATTTTTCGTCCCCAGTGATGATGCGCTTCAAAAACGGATCATTTTCGTGACGTTTGAGAAGCGAATTGCAGACGTCAATGCGGCGACACAGATTTCTCTCTGTGAGAACATGGGGAACCCATACATCGAGCTTCGAGGATAATCCCAGGCTTTTCAAGTGGTCATAAACTGTTGAACTTGATAAATTTAACCTCAATCCGATCTCACTTGTTGTTATTCGCCGGTTCGCATCAACTAATACCTTTATCGCTTCTTTATCAGCTTCAACCGGCCTTCCCGAACGTGGTGTATCTTCGACATCAAAATTGCTGGATCGAAATTTAGCGAACCAGTTCTGGCACTGGCGTACTGTCAACACACCTTCTCCATACACATCGGTCAATTTCTTTCTGGCTTGAACAGCATTTTTACCCTTTCTGTAGTAAAACAGTAAGATATATGTCTAAAATGCTGCTTATCGCTCTCCATATTTAAAAGAGCACCAACCAAAACCACTGCGTAGAATTAATTGGAATTTTTCACACACAAGCCTTGCTACATGAGTTCTCAAAGCATATAAAAATTATACGGCTTAAATGTGAAGTTGGGTGCAAAAAATACAATTAAATCCTCTGTCGGGAAAAAAACAAAATTACTTTCCGAACAACCCAATAAATTTTCTTGGTCTATAACAGTGCTTCCCAAACTTTCACTATTGGCGAATCAATTTCCAATCATTTTTTTTATCGCACCACCCTCATACAATATAATGTATTCAATATAATAATAATGCCCTTGGCGTTAAAGCTACAATATGATCTTAATTGTAACCCGTACAAATTAACAAGATAAGTATTAAATTTTGTATAAGTTACTATAATATAATATATACTTTAAGCAACTTACTTTTAAGTAATAAGATAATTATTATGCTATTTTTTTCCTTTGAGTAATTTTTTAATTTGAACAGATTGCAAAATGATATTTAATTAAAGATATATAATTCCTCCATAATCCATTTCTAAAAGTAGAAATGTCATTAGAAAAATAGGTTATAGTCTATGTTTCTCTTTATCATATCCATCGCATCTAGTATTCTTGCGAACGTCTGCGTAAGTCTGGGCACCTTATCGGCGTCGGTGCAAAACTTGTAAAAATGTTGTACCTCATATAATTCCAGTTAGTCTTGGTCGAGTCGATATTTCTATAACTATCGAATCTACCTTGAATGTATATTTTATTATTAGTGCTTAATTTTAATTCACATTATTAAGTATTTACGGCAGTAGGTTAACAAAAACATGGATAAATTTTTAAGTCGTAAGCGAACATTCGATGGTATTAAAGCATCAACAAATGCACAGAAGGGCATAGTTCCGAAAACTAAATCAAGTAATTATTCTCAAGGATACTTAAATTTTTGATTTACCCCTACTAAGGTAAATGGAGAAGAAAAACCCGTGTGTGCTATATTAGTAGCAGACAATATGAAACCTAATAAACTCAAAGACCTTTGGAAACGCTTCATGGTGAAAGCATTGACATGCCTCGAGAGTCCTTGGAAATAAAATTAAAATCATACAAAAAACAAACAAAAACCCATTTTTTAAAAAAACATTGTCTGTGAATCAAAAAAGCTTTACTACCATCTTACAAAGTATCCTACAAAATAGACAGATGTAAATTGCCTCACACTGTTGGCAAAGAGAGCTTATTTTGCCAGCAGCAATTGAGAACGTAGAAACCATATTTGGAGACATTTTTTCAAGAGTTGCAGTCTATGGACTGCAACTCTTTGGAAAAATCTAATTTAATTTTTAGCCTCGCAGGATTAGCTTTTAGAATTAATGTTAAATAATGAAAAAGAATGTAATATTCCGGTGAAGAATAATTGTGTTATTTTTTAATATTTAAAGTGTTTCAAAATGTTTTAACCCGGGAGCAGGCGCGTACTCGATATTAATGTTAATGGTCACGTAGGGTACTGAGGCACCCCAATCCATTTTTTATAATTATTTTTATAGTACACGATAACAATCACAATTATAGTGAATAATTTAGTTAAGAGAGAATATACTTACCTACTTTCAAGGCCTTTTCAAATTTTCTTTGATAACTTGTGAAAAAATCCAATAAAACCGAAATACAATGTTCCAAATGTGCATTTCTATAATATAGGACACAAATCACAGATACATTTCGCTAATATAACAGGAATGTTATTTGCTGGCAAAACTATCATATTTTGTTCCGATTATTGTGGTTTTAATGTCTTTTGATAATCGACGAATAGCATGCTGAACTTTTTCTTGCTTGTGTCTTTTTGACAGGGCGAAGTTTGTCATGTGGTCCACTTTTTGCTTCATTTTTTTCTTGATGAAAATCTTTAGGTAGTTTTTGAAAATTTTCTTTTTGTGTTTCATGTTCATCACTTTTCTCAAATTTAGTTTCTCTATTATGATTAATGTGCATTTTTTCAGCATGTTCTTCTCTTGCTCGATCCGTTTCAACATCATTCATTAGAGATCACAGATATCCATTTCTTTTTTTTTATATTCTACTCATTTATATTTTTCGTTGGGGGGGAAATGTATCAGGTACATATAGAAAATACTTTGGAACAAAAGTGGTCGCTCGGGGAATTCGGTCAAAACAAGAACCGAATAATGTAAAGAAACGTTTACCACTTCCAAAAAAGAAGGAAATATGTGACAAATACATTTTAATTCATGTGAAGTCTGTTAGATACGACGATACCGTCAAGGTTATTGGTAACAAATTAACCATTTTTACGGAATTTACGATTTCCTAAGCTTGGGGTTGCTTTGCTCGTCGAGGGAACATTCAACGTTTAGAAGTGTATTCAATATAAAAATATGGCTGTTAGTTCTCAAAGAGAATTGTGTGAAAAAAATTTTGGTGTGCTTTATGTGTTTTACAATTCTCAAAAAAAATCTTGGCCAAAAAATGCTTTTTGTGGTTTTCGAAATATTATAAAACTCTTTCACATGGAATAAAGCGCAACAGAAATACATTATTTACAACTTTCCAAAATGACAGTAAGGAATTTTTTTACCTTCCTACAATTTTTCTCTGGATATGGGTTTTGTTTTGTCTTTGAAAAAATAGTGCTTTCGGTTTAAAAAGAAAACGTAATAAGAAAATCTCTCATCGCGGGACTACAGCAAATAAAAAAAAGGCTTTTTTGGTTATAGGGTCAAAGATAGCTTGAAGAGGATATGACGTAATATTGTCAGATGATATATATATGTATATATATATACTCATGTCCATAAATTAAGCATAATTCAGAATCACACAGATAAGTTCATTTGAAGTTATTAATAAACAATGCTACAGAAAAGGACATATCAGTAATAAATTAACATGCTCTTTAAAGAAAACAATCTGATAATATGTGTGTGTAACTATCTGTAATATTAATTTGTAAAATCCATTTTACATTTTATCCTTTTCAATTGTTCTTAAGTAAATAAAAAGATCCAAACCAGTATTATTTTTTCCGAAGAAAAATGAAAATCATAGATTAACGTATAACTTATTATATAAATAGCAGATATAAATTAAATGGATGATGCTTAATAAAATAAGTAATACTAGAGTTAATACTTCACTTATAAAGATATAATGATTAAATATATACGCTTATGTGTAATAGTTTTCATCAATATAAACGATTCATTTTCAGTTGTAATTTGTTGTACACTCATGTCCATAAATTAAGGATAATTCAGAATCACACAGAAATTGAACTCTAAAATAAAAATTTCACCTGTAGAATTATCGCACACATCTTGAAAAAGAATATGCGAATTACAGGAAACCACCAGATGGCGCGGATAGTACGTCACAATGACGAGAGTGTAAGAGAGAGGTATATAAGGAATGGTGGCAAAGAAGTAAAATTGTTCACAAGCGCTTTAAAAGCCTTTCAGTGCAATAACCGCATAGTTATGGCACAAAGGAAGCATTTGGATGATTTTTTATGTGGTAGAATTATCGGACGACTGGAATGTGGACGTACCCAGCTGGAAGATCCGAAGGACTTGGAATTGCCCAGAGTGTCATCTCCAGGCTGTGGAAACGATTCCAAGATGATGGAAATGTGAGTAGATGTTACAGCACAGGTCATCCCGAGTTACAACGCCGAATGAGGACCGGTATTTGGCAGTTACTGTCAAAAGAAACAGATGGAGCACAGCATCAGACCTATCTCGTCAGCTCTCTTCAGCTACCGGTACGACAGTTTCAAGACAGACCGTATACAGACGCTTAGGGTGCATTGGTCTATATGCTCGTAGGCCTATCAGATGTGTTCCCTTTACCGCAACTCACTGTCGCCTGCGATTACCCTGGAGTAGAGAGCATACATTGTGGACACCGCAACAGTGGTTTTGTGTGATGTTTTCCAATGAGTCCAGGTTTAGTTTGCAGTCTGATTCTAGCCAGACTTTCATATGGAGAGAGCCAGGTACCCGTTACCACGAAGAAAAAACCATTGAACGACACCGTTACGGTGGTGCAGGATGAATCGTTTGGGGAAGAATTATTCTTGGTTCCAGAACTAACCTGCATGTTCAGAGTGTAACGAAGATAGGCCACATCTATCGGGATGTCATTCTGGAACAACATGCACGTTTGTTTCGGGGTGTCATGGGTGCTGAATTTCTGTTTATGGATGACAACGTCCGTCTTCACCGTGCAAACATTGTAGACGAATGCCTTTAATCGGAAGATATCACCCGTATGGATTGGCCAGCATACTCACCGGACTAAAATCCAATGTAGCATGTGTGGGATATGCTTGGCCGACGAATTGCAGCCCGTCAACCCACTCCCACCTGTCTACCGGAACTTCAGAGAGAATTGCTTGATGAGTGGTGTAATATTCCCCAAGATCAGATTCATAATTTGATACTCAGCATGCGTAGGCGTTGCAAGGCCTGTATTGCATCGTCCTGGAGACATATTCCGTATTAACCATCATACTAACCATGTTATACTGTTTTTTGTAAATAGGTTCTTCTTTAAAATTAGCTCCAGGGAGTAAAAATCGCAATTTTTATTAATTATGTCAAACATATAGCATCTTTTTTGCTCTTTACCTTTTGTTTAATAAATAGACTTTACAAATAAGTCAAATTTGTTTTCCTTCTGTCTCTTTCTTTGCCTGAACTTCATTATCCTTAATTTATGGACATGAGTGTATATATATATATATATATTATATATATATATATATATATATGTATATATATTATTGATATCTAAGTCCTAGCATTAAGAATTCGATTGTGTTGAAAACTATACTTATACCTGTAACTGTCGCCTCTTGATAAAAAAAAAGGTCTGAACTTATCTAATTTGTATTTTCTAAAAACCTCTGAAATTGAAGTATAGAGTGATGTTTGCACTTTCGCAATCCTTTAACGAAGTGGATTTTCGCTAAACCAATTTTTGTGGTGGATCTCTTCTCCGTAAAATAAATACGCAAGCCAAATTTGAAGTCTAAATATAACAGGAAAAAAATGAAATTTTTACTATCAACACCACCGTAACCCCGTTGAGAGTGGTTTTCCAAAATAACCGTTCTTAGCGGATTTCAATTGTTCAGAAGAAAATTGCTAGCCAAATTTCATTATTATAGTCCTTGTTGTTCGAAAAAATGATTTTTTTTTCAGTACACCCCAGTATTCCTCTGCTCCCACAGGAGTTGATTTCCGTAAAATACATTCTTATTGGATCCCTATTCAAAAAAGAAACATGCTTAACACATTTCAAGTACACAGGTCTAACAATTCTGAAGCAGGATTTTTTTTCTATAACTCACCTTGACCTCTCTCAACGCTCCTTGGGGGTCGATTTTTGTTTTACTCTTTGTTAGAGGAACTCTATACCATGAAAGGAATATGCCAACCAATTTTCAAGCAGGTAGATCTAATAGTTTAAAAACGGAAATATTTATCTATTACGCCCCTTAATCACGCGAAAAGGAAATTGGGTTTAATTTTCGCGAAACCCATTTTGTAGCGGTTCTGTACTCAATGAAAGGAATCTGCTTACCAAATTTGAAGATTGTACTTCCAGTAGTTTAAAAATGGAAGTAATTATCTATAACGTCCCTTAAGCCCCGCAACGCCACTTGGATGCCAATTTTCACGAAACCTTTTTTGTAGCGTATCTCTACCCTATTGAGAGGAATCTGCTTACCAAATTTCAAGAATGCACGTATAACAGTTTAAAATTCGGAATTTACTTCTCCCCATAACCCTTCCCCCTCTACACTTCTTGTGTGTCAATTTTCCCCAAACCATTTTGTGGTGGATATTTACACCATGAAAGAAACATGCCTACCAATTTTCAAGCAGGTTGATCTAATAGTTTAAAAACTAAAATATTTATCTATAACGCCCCTTGAACCCCTCTCCCACAAAGCAACTTGGGGTCTGTTTTCACAAAACTCATTTTATGGAGGAACTGTACTCTATGAAAGCAATCTGCATACCAAATTTAAAGACTGTGCGTCTAATAAATTAAAAAGGGAAAATGTTAACTATAACGTCCTTTGAGCCCCCGCAACACCACCTAGGGGTCGATTTTTACAAAACACATTACATAGGGGATCTTTAATCCATTAATGGATTCTGATTATCATATTTCTAGACTGTACGTCCAGTAGTTTAAAAATGGAAATAATTATCTTTAACGCCCCTTAAGCCCCGCAACGCCACTTGGGGGTCTATTTTCACGAAACGCATTTTGTAAAGTATCTCTATCCTATGAGATGAATCTGCTTACCAAATTTCAAGACTGTGCGTCTAATAGTTTAAAAATTGGAATATTTATTTATATCTCCCCTTCCCCCCCCGCAACACCCCTTGGGGTCAATTTTCCCCCAAACTTATTTTGTAGCGGATATTTACTCCATGAAAGAAACATGCCTACCAATTTTCAAGCAGGTATGTCAAGTAGTTTGAAAACGAAAATATTTATCTATTACGCCCCTTAATCCTCCGCAACGCCACTTAAAGGGGGGTGTGCTTTTTCTGAAAATCCATCTTGTAGCTGATCTCTACTCTATGAAAGGAATCTGTTTATCAAATATAAAGACTGTGCGTGTAATAGTTTAAAAATGGAAATAATTATCTATAACGCCCCCTAAGCCCCGACACGCACCTTAGGGATCGATTTTCACAAAACTCATATTGTAGCGGATCTCTACTCTATGAACGGAATCTGCTTACCCAATTTCAAGATTGTAGGTCAAATAGTTAAAAAATAAAACAATTATTTATAACTCCCTTTAACCCCGTAACGCCCTTTGCGGTTCGAATTTCACAAAAAATGCGTTTTTAGTGGATCTCTACTCTGTGAAAGGAACATGTCTACCAAATTTCAAGTCTGTAAGTTGAATAGTTCCGGAGATATCGTGATTAGTCAGTCAGTCAGCTCTAGTCGCTTTTCTTCTTTATATCTATATATCTATAAATCTCTCTCTCTCTCTCTATATATATATATCTATAAATCTATATATGTATCTATATCTATATCTATATCTACATATATATATATATATATATATATATATATATATTCATAATTAACATTTCACTATTATTTTAAAATTAATTAAAACTTATTGCACAAACATCTATGCATATATTCATATTTTTGCAAAACTTCTAATACAAAATTGTACTTTCTTTCATAGAAAAATCTTAATGATTCTGCTAAATAAAATGAAATTTTTTTATATGTTTTCCCGTTGTAGAAGATACACAAGGGCGACAAATGATGGAATTATGAAATTTTGAACCTCGATCAAAATGCTTCTTCGTTTTCCATGGACTCAATGGATCTTCAATGGGAAAAAGACCACAATCCACGACTCGATTATGAGACGTAGACACGAGTTCTCAACCATGAACTCTTGGCTACCATAACCACCGAAATGTACGAGATGTACAACATAAAAACTGCACTGTAACATATATATATATTTGTAAAATTCTGAATGATAAATACAATTTTTTTAACAGTTTTTGCTGCTTGTAAAAAATGATATCATATAAGTATGAAATAAAATAAATGCAACATAAATAAATCTTTGTGAACGTTTTGAAATAATATAAATTAAAAACTCTTAGAGCTTTTTAAAAACTAAGCAGTTTAGAGTATGTTGGTCATAGACACTGAAAATTAATGTTTTTAGAGGACAGAATTTTTTCCCCGCAAGAATAATAATCTTTTATTTCAAAATGTATGTTTATACATAATTGAAAAGACTCTAATACTCTTTTTAATTTTCTTCTTTAAAATTATGTTTCAAATATAATGTAAATGTATTCAGTCTCATTAAGCAAAACCCATGCCAAAGTATTAAAAGCAAAGCTACACACTGCTAAAGAGTGTTACATGACACTTCTAAATGAAGTCTTCCTAAAATACGGAGTGCTCCGTCGACTAATATGTGGCAATGTGACTTAATTTGGGAGTGCGGTAATGCAGCAGTTATGTTATGTTTTGGATATCAATCAAAGTTTCATTCCCGTATATCACCAACAGGCAAATCCAGTCGAAAAGAAAAATAGGGTTTTGAAACCTCGCTTGGCAATGATGGTAAATAACAACTATACATTATGGATTGAAAAGCTACTATCTCTTCGGTTCGCATTGAATACAGCAAAATGTGAGTCCATAGATCACACGGCAGCATATCTAACCTTCGCCAGAGAATTACGAACTTTAGACCAAGTAAATATTAATATACGATCTGCCATCCATAACGATAATTTTGTACCTGCATTTACATCCTATTTAAAACGCTTCGAAGGGAAAATGTCGCAAATTAAAGAAAACATTGAGAAGAGTCAAGATCGTCAAAAAACATTTGCAGACAAATCATGTAGACCAAGTCTTGAGTATAAAGTTAACGATCTAGTATGGGTAAAACTGCATCCATTTAAGTAAAGCGAGTCAAAACAGGAGTGCAAAGCTGAAGCCTAAGAGAGACGGGCCATAAATTGTGCTATACCGAAGATCTCAAACGACATTTGTAGTAGCCAGTTGTGACAAACCTAACGAACCTTTAGGTGTCTACCATGCATCAGCTTTAACACCTTTTTGAATGTCACAAGGACCCAGTCTCCTGTAGTACCTCTCAGGAGAAGAGGAAGGCCTCGCTAACAGCCATTGATTCCTAGAGGAACTGCCGAAGAAAATGCCGTATTGTCTGATAGTACATCACCTCGCCGAGACGGTCTTCGGCGGTGTAGGGGGAGAATGTAGCAGCTACAATTATATAAACTCTGCTTTCCCTTGACTAATAGGGACTGCCAGGTGGGGATTGTTGTTCTTTTTAGGGAAAGCGAACGTTTTGCCTCAGTCTTCTACCCCAGATCGTCCCCGAGTAATGTGTACACGTGGAGTCAGGAAAGCTTTTCCCTCATTTTAACCTTTTAAGTTTCATTCCTACATGTATGTTCTTTTTGTGTGTGTGTTTGTGTTGTGTGTGGAACGTAATGAACATAAAAATATTTTGATCCTGTAACCATCAAGGCCTGCATTATTTAATTAATCACAACAAAGGAGTATTATAAAGTTAAATAAAATACTAAAATGTTTATTTAAGAAGACATAGAGATGTAAATTGTGAGCCAAAAAATCATGAAAGACATAAAAACTCTATAAATCAATTAATCAATGTATAAGGCCTGGTATTTATGTAAATGCCTTTTTAGAATACATAAATAATAATTATAACTACAAAAAAATTGCGCTTACGAATATGGGGTTGTAGAGTGAGAGTTAATAAATACAATTTTAGGGATATTTCTAAGTCTTTAAGGTGAAACGATGCCTGAAATATGGAAGCAATTTTTAAATATGTTTTCAACAAATTTTTTAACCATTGCGAATTTATTTTGTATAATACTTATAATATTTTCAACATATTTATGCAACAATTGGTTGCTTTTATATTTATTTTGTAGTTACGGATTATATTTAAGCAGCGAGTTTTTCCCTACACTGTTTAATTTAACTATTGTGTAATAATTATTATGGTGCAGTAAATAATATGGTATCTAAAAACTTTACCTCAACATTTGTATATTTATGAGAATCACATCTTAGATTAAATTTCAGAGTTTATTATTTATTTTTAATCAATCAAAGGGTTGCTTCAGATTCAAATAAAACCTTATAATATATTATTCAACAGAGTTTCATGGAGAATGATGTTTTTGAAAGAGAAGTTCAGGTGAATTTCCCAAATTGATAGTTTAAAATTCTTCACAAAATCACGATTTCCCCATCTGGCTATAAAATAAACTCATTTTTTATTCTTCACATCTGTTTTTGCTGAAACACCGTAAAGTGTGTTTTGATTTCAGAAATCACTGGAAACTTTCAAGAGATGCGCTTGTAACATAAAAACTTTTAGTTGGGTTTTATTGTTATCTGTAGAGCGAGCTTTTGTTTTGGTATGCGATAGAAAAACCAAGAACGGCACAGGAAAATCATCTACGCTTTGGATCGTAAAATTTATTGTTTTTCATTGTCAATATATAAATCAAATTTCACAAAGATTCCTTCCAAGAACTTTGAAAGTCGATTTAATTTAAGTTGAGTATAATATTATTTAACAATCATATGCACGTTTTTGTTAACATTTAATGTAAAACACCGGTTTTCAATGAAATATCTTCAGCTTTAAAAAGGAACATGTCGAAAAAAATCAGCTAGAATTCTATTAAAATACACATTAAATACATTTTAAATATGACATAATATGCAAATATATAATTCTTGTTTACATTGCGTCATTTCATATGATTTTTTCTGCTTTATCTATTATAATACTTACAGAGAATTTCTGTTTTTTATTGGAATCTGATACAAACAGTTCGAAATATATAGATAATAGCACTTTTCTAATTTCTTTTATAATAGGATTGCTTTTATAATAACTCTTTGTATAATATTTTTATGACACATCGAAAGGAAGCAGTAGATTAGACATCTGGGGAGATCAATTGATTTGAGATCAATTAGAAAAGATATTTCTGCTGTATTGCGATTAAATTGATGGTGATGAACAAATACTTGATTTAGTTTTAGATTTAGTACATTCGTAATTTGCATTACATATAAATTTTATTTGTTTTTCGAATACTCTGCTTATTTCAACTATTACCTAATTTTTACTCTCCTTCTTTGTTTGAGTGAATGAGTGAATAATAAAAGTCGAACTGTACAGCTACATACGATGGCTTTTGGAGACGGACCTCGTAATTTTGAACGTTGGTCAAGTGGCTCGAACACATGACATGCTTGCGACTAGTCTGTTACTTTGACCACTGGGCTAGAGCGGTCCTTCTTCGTTGGAAAACTGCAAATATGTTTGATAAATAAAAAGATAATGAAGTTCTTATTCTTCTTTTGATCAGATGCACATGTTTTAACCATTTTAAAGAAACTTATGAAAAATAATCTACTAGAGTAAATTGAATAGAAAATGAATAAAAAGTATATTTATATTCTGGTTGTTCTTCAGAATTACAATTTCATTTCCTCTTGAAATGCCTTGCGACTATCGATAGTTCTAAATTTTTCTTTAGTAAATTCTATCTTAATGAAAACTAAAAAAAAGCTCTTAAATTCTGGTATAAGGAAAATTGACAAAATGCACTGTGGCAAATTTCTAAAAACATCAGATTGTTCTTAAAAGATAATTTTCATAACATTTGCTTAAGTACATGTTAGAAAAATCTTTAAACTCTTAATAATATAGAAACATTACACACATGGTTATTAAGCAAATAAAATATTTTATATTTAAAAAAAAACTACTTTCAAAACAAGAAATTTATAATTTTTGGAAATTTTAATTTTATATTATTTTTATAATAAAGATACATAATGATTACATAAAGAATCTAGCCTAATCTAACGAGAAAGATAGTGAGAGAATGGAAATTATAATGTCTAATCTTTCTTCAATGAAAGACATTTTAAAGATTCTAAATGATATACTGTAATTGAAATAAACGTTTCTAATAACACTATGTTTTGAAACCGTTAAACTTTAAGGCAGACAGATTTAGAGAAAAATGACAGAAATGTAGATAGATAATCTGAAAGAATTTAGAAAATTGTGTCTGCAAATTCAAAATGAGTACTCATACAATTTACTTTGCATTATTTAGAGAAAAAAGTAAATTAAACTGATTGTAAGAATACGAGACCCAACAAAACGCTTGAAAGTTTTTAAGCGGATAAATGAGCCCTTCCAATTCTAAGAAAAATATTACTACAGTTAAAAAATGGCTATACATGTTTACGTAAAATGTGAAACTTAATGAAAAGTGCATTTAATTTAGAAACGAAATAAATATTAAATGCTTTTAAAAAGGAATTAAAAAATGCACTCTTGTAATTACTAAAATGGAGGAAAAAAGTAAACCTTATACATATATCTTCTTTTTTAAGTTTATTCTAAAAGTCTTAAAAATCATACTTCTACAATATTGAAAGAAAATGAAAAGCCTGAAATACCTGCGAATAGCTTCTAAGGAGAAAAAAAAACTCTGAAAATCTCCTTATAAGTCGAAACTTTTACACGAAAGTATTCTTAGAAAGAAAAGAAAGATCTCTAGTTTTAGAATTGGTGTTTAGTGAAAATTTATCTAGATGTATTAAAAACTTTATGACAAATACTCGTCACAATAAGAAAAAAAATGCGTTCCTTATTTTTGGGAAAAAAATTACATTCATTTAGTTTTTAAATCAATTAAATATCATTAATCTCCTCTCGTTTCAGGAAATATTTTCTTATTTTTTGCTCATGAGTTATGCTATTCTTATATTTCACATTTTTTACACATATTTGAATTAATAAAGCTTTTCTTAAATAGCTTGAATTGCTTAGGGAATACTTTGTGAAGAATGAATTTTATTTTTGCTTAAAGGTTAAATAACTGGAAAATAATTGGATCCAATAATTTTTGTTCGCTGATAATTAATTTTATTAAAACACGTTTTGTTCTGTTGTCAATCAACAATAAGACATTTAGAAAACTTTTCTCTGCCTAATTTTGTCTTAATTTTTATTTTATTTTATTAATGCATCATAAAATATATATTTTGAATCCATTGTTGTTTTTTCTGAAATACAAAAACAAGAACAAAACCAAATATTTTAGTTGGTAAAGAACCTGAATACTTCATAAAAGAAAAAATCATATTTCATTGAATCATGAATTTCATTTCCCTGCTTACTTTTTGCATTTTCCCCTCAATTCTGAGTTATTTTTGTTTTTCTCAAATTTTAGCCAAATATTAAAATTAATATGATTTAAAATACATTATATACGTAATATAAAAAAAATTCTTAAAGTACATTTTAACTTATATTGTTCATTTGTTAAATTATAGTAATAAAATGTGAATATAGTCACTACATTGAAAAGAAATTTTCAATATCTAGTTTAAAATGCACTATTTCTGTTTTTTGATCACAAATTTTGATATATATCTTAGTCTAAATTCAATCTAAAACGCTTAGGTGCACAGTACTAAAAATGACAAACTAATATACAAAGCAAAGGCTAAGCTAACTGGAGTAACTAAATATTTACCATCCTCTCACAAACAATTTACTAAATTTAATGGTAAGAAACACCAGAAATTTTATATAATAAAAATGATAAACGTATGTTTTGCCTAAATTAGGGAAGAATATTTAAAAATGGTAATGCCTTTTCAGTTTCATCCGAAATATAGAAGTAAGATAAAAAATATTTTTTAAGTTGCTTCTATTATATTTCTTTATTTCATTTTACATTTACTTTTCTCATAATGTATAAAATATCTTATTGATTGTGTTATTTTGACATATTTAATAGAATTTAAAGCGTTTTAATTTTCTTTATTTATATGCGTTTGAAAGTTCTTTTTTTGCATACTTCCATCTTTGTGAAAAATACCATTATATGTTGTATTCTTAAATTATTACTCTTATATTCATTGAAAGCGACCCGAAGATCATTTAGTAAATAAAAATGGAAAGGTTCAAATATAAACTGTCAAAAACTGGGAAATATATATCATATTGAAATTAATTTTAATTTCTTACTAATGGACAAACTACATCCTAAGGGGAAAAATAATTTTGAAAATTTCTAATATGTTTCCCCGACTATAATTTTACAACCTGAGCCAGATATAACTTCTTTTTCTTAAGAAATTGTAACGTTAAAAGTAATCTGTGTCATATTCAAATTAGGAGATTGTTTTGAGCTACTCGCGATTGAAGATTTCAAGAGGAAATATTTTTAAGGATTTCAATATAGCTCAATATTGTCATAAAATTACTGTTAGTCCCTTTTAATATCTCCATCCTTATATTCACTATTTTTTTTACCATGAAACATATATCAAATTTAAAAATTGAGTGTCAGAATGGACTTAATTCCACATTTAAATAATCAAGGAAAATATTACAATTAATTGCATGCGTATCAAAATTATTTGTTTTCCTTTGCAAACAAGTTTT
This sequence comes from Trichonephila clavata, assembly GCA_019973975.1. Classification (NCBI taxonomy): domain Eukaryota; kingdom Metazoa; phylum Arthropoda; class Arachnida; order Araneae; family Nephilidae; genus Trichonephila; species Trichonephila clavata. The sequence goes on along the minus strand of BMAO01034419.1, from coordinate 93,074 downwards.
TCATTTTATTTTAATTTCCTTTGTCTCTCTACATTCAGATTAAAACAGTTGTTTTCAATTGCAGGTACATTTTGCTAGATTTCACGAAGAGTTCTGTTCTGAATATATATTCCTTAAATGTTACTTGCATATATTAAGATTTGAAAGTTCCTCAAAAAGGCTTATTTAGAATTTAATTTCTCTGAAGCAGAATTTTTATTATCATTTTAAACAAAGAAGATGTGTAAGGCGAGAAATTTTAGATGTTAAAGATGAAGAAAGAATTTTATATACATTGCCAGTACAATTCCTTTTCCATGCTCAATTAAATATTTGCGTTTTACTTTCTTCTACCGGAAGTGCAACTTTTTCTTCAATTAAATAAAAAATTCGCTACATGCATTAAGTAAACAATTTCTGATCTCCGGAAACTAAAAATCTGTAAATCTGTATTATACATAAAATAGTATATGGACCTATATTTAATATAATAAAATTTATATTCAGTTTGAAACAAACAATATAGTATATATAATCTTCATATTTCTTTTGTTTTTTCTACTTTTAAATATCAATATTGATTTATAGATAGTATATTAAAAAAACTGATAAGGAAGAAAAATTATAATAAAGCTGTTGACTTCATTTACTGATTATAATATGCATTTTACCTCAATGTTAAATATCGTATACCACAATTTTCATTGATAATTTTCTACAGTATTACTTATTTAACTTAATTCAAATGTGACAGTAGTAGCTATATCCATTGATGTAAGTATTAAATCTAACATAATTCGATTCATTTTAGCTAATCTAAAATATTACATTGAGTGAAATTGAATCATCGACGTTTTTCTGAAATCTAACTGCTAATCTTCCTGGAAATCATTCTTCGTCCCTTAATTTACGAATATTTGACATTTTGGATTTTCTACTGCATTCCTTTGAATGCCTATGTTAATTTAATCAATGATGAATTCGTGTAAACACTTAATTGATTCCAGTTTTGAAATCAGAACAGAGGCTTTCCTTTTCTGTTCTTCAATCTCAACTACCCATTTATATAACAAATGAAATTAGCTACTAAATTAGCAACATTCCTAAATAAGGAGGTCGAAAAGCGCACATCGAAGTCATTCTCTTAGCCCCAAGGAAATAATTAATCTTCCTTTCCAATTAAATGAGTCTTAGATTTATCTCATAATTTAATGTTACATTTGTGCCGTATTTTGTCATGGTTCTGCCAATAAATGCATGATAGTTATCTTAAATGCTAACTGGTTACTAGAAAATTTCCTCGTTATGAAATAATGGTATTACAAGGTTTGTGGCTCAAAGAAGGAGATAAAAAAAGAACTATACAACATGCCTAGGTCTAACACTTTTCGAGACATTTATAAGAAGCTTTTGTAAGACATCACGAGTACAAAAAATATATTTTGTTCCGTTAAACACTCATTTAAAAGATGTAATTTTAAGCATCTGTTTCTAATGTTCTGTTTATGATAAATGTATTTCTCTTGAAAACTTGATTTATTCTTCGATTGAATTAATCCTATCCACATATCATTTGAGATTTTGAATACTATGAGCGTAATTAATCTGAATTTTAAAATTATTTTGAAGCTATTATTGTAAAAATTTCATTTTTGAATTCAGGCATTATTCGAAAATGAAAAAAATGTGCAGTTTAAATATATCAAAAAATTAGGGTATATATATATATATATATAAAACTACAGCAACTTTGCGCAGATGTTGTATTCACCTACATGCGTTGATTCTGAACAGCGTTACTTATGAAGTGCATACTAGTATACTTCAGTCCCAAGAATCAACAACTGTAAAAGTGTATACTCTCAGAATATATTCATTCAACCCGACTTAATAAACAGAAAGTTTGAGAACATTATCATTACACCCTCTTGACAAACATATAAAAGCTGTAAGATTTATCTTATGTAGTTAATGTATTTTTGTTTTATTCAGTTTATATTACACTGGTAATAAAAATTGCAAATCTGTAAAATTGCTCATAAATACCAATTAAAAAGATTCTTAAGTCTTTAATATTAAGAATATTATCAAGTACTTAAGCTGTGATCTTTTTGTGCACTCTTTTGGTATTATTTCCGTCTTATTTGTCAAAGCGATCCGCTCTTTTATTCTGTTGGCAGCTATAATTCATAACTCTGATATAATTAAATCGTGATATCTTTATAACACGCATATGCATCTATATACTTTGAATAGCCAGAAAAATTGGCACAGGTATGCAGTGGCTGTGGCTGATTGACAACATTACTGAGGAATTTTGCCAATCAGCGTTACGCGATGTGGTCGGCAACTCCTGTTAAGAAAGCATGTATTGTTAAAGATGTTAAATGGGTTCTTACTGCAACAACTACATGTTTTAAAAATTTAAGGGACTGTGAACGTAACATTGCAGTCGGCACACTAGAGATGGAAAAAAAAACCTCCAATACAGAAACGAAATTCCCATTTTCACGTGCGACCATTTGATGAGTGTGACATAAATATTGTGTATCTGACAAAATTTCATATCTCCGACATATGTGTGGCAGGAAAAAGACCTTGAAAGAACGGGACAATCGACGATTGATGATAGGCAAGTAGCACTCCTCATTTGATATGGATTTCAATGCTGGATTATTATTAAGCGTCAACCTGTTAACGGTTTGACATACATCATTGATGAGTTTCGCAAAACACCTATTCGCTTAACGTTATTGATTGCAAGGTTTTACTTCTTTCGGGGCTCTCCAACATTACTAATGGAATTTTGATGAATGGACACATGTTCCCTTGTCTGACAAGCTGTGTTTCCAATAATATAAAGGGTATGAGAATGCACGAATTGCCCCAGAAACATCATTTGAGCTGTGAACTCTTCTATTGGCCACCTAAATCTCCAGGCATGAACACAATCGGAATGTCTTACTACATGCTATTCAGAAAAGATCTCCACTATCTCACACTCTTGTGGATTTGTGGACTGGCCTTCGAAATTCATGGTGGGAATTTCATGAAGTATATATCTTCAATTACTAATCAATCCCATTCCACGCTCATTGTTGCAGCACTTCTACTTGATCGTTGTGGTCCAACACGATATTAGGTCGGTTTATGAGTTTTTATGGGTATATTGTATTCAATGTTGTAATAATCCACAACATAACACGTTCTTATACTTAAAAGATACACCAGCGAACAGTGTTTTCTTATAAAATGGTTTCCAAGAGGTGTTTAGCTCCTTGAAATAAGAGAAAAAACCACTCATAAACATTTTTCAAACTACTTAAATTATTTTTTCCCCGATGTGTATAAAATTTAAAATCTTATTCATCGTCTTCATTATTATTTTTCTTCATAATTAAACAACTTTCCTTTCAATCTAAGTCGTCAGTTTTAAAGTAATCAAACATAGTACGGATTAAAAAAAATTCATTGAAAATAAAAGAAAAACTCTGAAAAGCGTAGAAAATTATAAAAGATGAGAAGGATAAACAAATACAAAAAAAAAGAGTAATGGTTTAACAAAAACGAAAAGAAGGGGGGGGGGGAGTCACCCCTTACAGTTTTCAAAAGCAATTTTTTTTAGAATATGATGCCCAATGTCATTAACTGTTCTAAGAATTTATTTGGTGAAAAATTAGTATCTTCTATTTTACTTTATGCAAGGATTATTTCTGCTCCTCAGTTCCTGATTAAAACTAGGAGAAAAACTTATATTGTAAACTTTTTTATACACAAAGTTAAGGTTTCGGGGCTTCATTTTTGTGAACAAGTAAGACATTGTTAGATCGTATGAAACATAATTAGAGTTCCAAGATATTCAGACTTTAACACACACACAAAGACGTATTCTTTCTAAACTTCTCGACGACGGTAATGATTAGAGGAGAGAAATAATTTAGCCATATAATTTTTACGAAAACTTTTGAGAAAACTTCTTTTACTGTTATGTATGATATCTGTAGCTTACGCACCAAGATCAAAGCTGCTTCTGTATTGAATGTGTTCAATATGACGTCACATCCAGTGAAAGAATATTTGTTACCTGAAACACGTAACTTTTCTTCAATTTTCTTTTTATTATATAGAACACTTTGTTATCCAAAGAAACCAGATGAAACTTTCGATCATAATATCTCAATTTATATAAGGTTTTAAGCTTATTGAAATAATTTTAGTGATATTTAACATTGTTAAATTGAATAGAATTATGCATATATGAAAAATACTACCTAATTTAGCGATCATGCTCGTGAATTTCTGGTGGGTGTTTTTGGTCGGTTGGTTCGAGGTTAGTTCGAGTTAAAATTATCGAAGCTAAAAATTCTCAAGTTGGCGTGATTTGGAATTTTGGAGAATGAGATGTCCACTCAGATGTCCACCTCGTCACTCTATCAAGACTCAAACTTGCGAGGTCCACCACCAAAACTTTCGCAATGTCTTAAATTTCTACGAAATTTTTACATCATTTTTAGAGAGATATGCAATGGTGTATATATAGAAATATTTATATAGATAGATAGATTGAGAGATGGATATATGTATAGATATAAATAAACTGGCTGTCAAAACTGTGAAAACCATTTGGAACAAATTCTTTTGAGAAGTGGAGAGGTTTTTTTAAGGTAGTATCATAAAGTTATATGTCATTTAAATGAATATTTGATTGTAATATAATTGGAATAAATTTTTGAAGGAAATTTTGCAACGACACAAGTTTTAAAAAAGTCAAAATACTTAGAAAAGAAATGAGGTATACAAACAATGAATTAATGTCATGCAATACATGGCAGGCCTCAATTACAAGCTCTAGGAAAGAATTAACTTTTTATAATCATCATCTGCCACAATATGAAAAAACAATACTTAATTCTTGCTCCTATTGATTAGATTTTATGGCTAAGTTTTTTCCTTCCTCTCACGATATCTATAGATCTTTATCTATACATAAATACATAGATAGGCCAAAATTTTGAATAATTTTTAAAAGTGTTACATTTTTTAAGTTTCTATGCTTAGAGAAAATGTTACGTTGTACAAAATACAAAGTCTTTTACATCATTTTACAGAGAATTTGGTACTAAATTCAATACAAAACAAAATTCAAATATTTACAAAGCTAAAAACGTTATACTGTAATAACTATTGATGATGTAATAACTGATATTGATACTGTAATAACTTATGAGATATTGATGACAGCAATGGATTATCATTATTTAGTGGGGAAACCTTTATTTTTTATTACAGCTTCACATCGATGGTTCATTGAGCTGAAAAGAGTTGTATGCTCTTTCTTCGTTATTACATGATGCCAGTAAATAATTATATTCTCAGTTAGATACTTTTTATTTCATGGGTACCTATAAGGACAAGAGTTTTCAAATGGTGCTAGTTTTCGATAGGAATGAGTCCAACACTGTTTCTTCAACAGGACAACACATCAATTATCTTAGAACGATATCAGTCTTTCAATTATTTTACTCTGTGGCTAAGAGCAGAATCTTACTGAAAAATAAATATAGCATAATTGGTAAATAGATCCCTGATGGAATGAAGATGTTTGGATTATTGAATGATGTCAATGTATTTTCGGATATTCAGTGTCCCATCGATGATAGGAAGTCAACCAATACCATCTGCTGAGACGCATGGCCAAATTATAAAACTATGTGGGTACTTCACAGTTATCTGGATGAGGTCAGGATGTAGCATTTTTTCAATTCTACGTCTTGCATAATTTCGGCCATCACTTTACTGAATAATGATATCTTAGTTTCAATCTCCAAATAAATTGTGACCACTAATCCAATTGTCTAATTAATGTGTTCATTTGACCACTGTAGTCTTTTTTAGTGCTGCTGTAAATTGAGATAAAGCTCTTTTTCATGAAATTCTACCTCTTCGTCTGGCATATGCTAATCTTTTAAAAGTTTTTGAACTGACGGAAACAACAGAAACACTCGGATAACTTCTGATGAGCCATGATGGCATTATTTTATCTTGGAGATATAGTATTTTTGCTTTTTTTTATCATCAACAGATGTGGTGCAACTATTGTCGGCCTTTTTCTCTTTTTGTATTTTATTAAATTTGTCTGTTGACATCTTAAAACTTTCAGTTTCCAGATGCAGAAAACTTCCTGTCTTGCAATTTTAACATAGGAAAGAATACTTTCTCGTCACGCATCTCTTTCTAGGTGTCCAGCATACTCTTTTATTTGGTGTCTTTGCTTCTTGACTTAATATCATTGTTTTCCTGGACAGGAAACAGTCTTGACCTCCATCCTATCGAAAAATTGTGGCACAGTTTGAAAACTCTTTTCTGTATATGGTACCCATGAAATAAAAATGAACTAATTGAGAATATACTTGTTTAGTAGCATCATGTAATGATGAAGAAAGAGCTTTAAACTTTTCAGCTCAATGAAGCATCGAGATGAAGCTGTAATAAAAAGTAAAGTCTTCCCCATTAAACACTGATAACTCACCGCTATTATCAGTATCTAATACATGGCAATAGTTATTGCAGCATAACTTTTTTTTCCGCCGAAAACATTTTCAATTTTGTTTGTATTGAGTTTAGTATTAACATTTTACACGCCAATGTTCCAATATTGGAAAATCAATTTCGAAATTTTCTGAAAAATTCAATTTTATTCATATTGTTTTGGAAAAATTTCTTTGAAGACAAAAAATACGGATTAACTTTTTAAAATTGAAATACTGTTGCTAAAGTAAATATACTCTCTTAGAAAAAATTCTAAATTATACATTTTTCAACTTTTGATCGGGCAAAATTTAAAATTTCATATAAAATTCAACATTTAAAAAATATTTTTATTATTTAGTAAAAGTAATTAAAATGATCATTTTAACTATAGACTGTAAGATATAAAAAAATATTTTTTTTTTTACTTTCGGTTTTGAAATTGCAATGTTTCAAAAATGGAACATTAACTTGTAAAGGACACAACATAACGCATTTTAACACAACGCATTTGTCATGTTTACGGTTCACAGAAGAGTGGGGAAAGATTTCTGAACGCTAAAAACTTACAGTATGTGTTGGAAGAAGATATTCATGACTTGTCTTTCGTTTCGGCTCCCTCTCTCAACTCCCTCTTCCTTTTCAACCGTTTCTAGACAATCTCAGCTGCAACAAAACTGCACATGGGTTTGTTGATAGTTAGATGTTGCGTAAGTCTTATTTGGAGAGGAACGTCACGTAATAAGGTCTTATATTGTTTTGTGTTTCGTAAGTTAGTGAATATCCATTACGCTGATAAGATGTCGTATTCAAAGCCATTCCGGACTGTAGATTTTTATACACAATCAGATGATGAAGAACCTATTCATATTTGTCAGTTTCCGCTAGAAGAAAATGGTTGTTCGACTGACGAGGAAGATATTGATGAAGATACTTTACAGTCTGTTCTACTAGTAGATGTTTGTGGCAAAATCGAAATTTCTGCAAGCATATATGATGCTGAAACACCTCATGAAGGCATGTTTGATCCTGAAGAACCTTTTTTTTCAACCTCAAAGGGAATGCCGAATTTGAAGAGAAAATTCAAATCAAATAAAAAAAATGTTGAACTTCGTTGGAGAAAAAAAATAATTTTTTAACAAAATCTTAAAATCTTGCAGCACTGAAAGTATATGTGAAAAGTTTCCCGAGTTAGTTACCTTGTCTCCAATCTTATAAAAATGTACAATGAGAGAATGGGAGGTGTCGATTTACTAGGCAGGCTTCTTGAAACGTATCGGCCTCTGTTCAGAAACAAAAAATGGTATTGGAATCTATTTAGCAATGGACTATACATGGCTGTTGTGGCTGAATGGGTATTACATTAACAGTTGTACAAAGGTATTAAGGCAGGACAATTCCATTTCAATTTCCGTGGAGAAGTAACTTTAAGTTTGCTTCGCATGAAACTGAAAATTCATTCTGTACCAGGACCTCGCATTCATAGCTCTAAATCTTTGAGACAGATGCTCATTATCTTCTTCCATCAACACAAGGATGTTGTGCAGTATGTCAGAAAAACACAACGAAAAAATGCCCCCAATTGCGAAAAAAGATTGCTTGAGAAATGTTTTCCTAGCTATACATGGACATTAAAAACAGTTTAGGACATAAAAGAATACATATAAAAAACAATAATGTATTTTGTCTTTATTTTTCATTTTTGTTTTTATTTTTCATTTCTCATGTGTTTCTAATAAGTGACTGTAATTTTCTGAAATGTATAAATTCCAGTTTATAAATTATATTTTCAACTTAATCTGCTTTATTTTAGAATTATATTTAAAAGTTTACTTCAGAGAGGGTTCCAACAGGGGACACTCATCGGGGAACCTGCCCCCCCCTCGGGGTACATTTAAAAAAACTGCAGGGAAAAAAATATAGATTTTTCTCCTTCACACGCAAATTTTTAGTTCTTTCCCTCCATTTTAATTTTTAGATTTTAAGGCCTATTTAATTGTTTGTGGGGTATTATGCCCCCCCCCACAATGGGGGGTGAATAAGGAAACCCCATTGGGAGATGTTTAATGACACCTCTGTTTTAGATACTACTTCTTAAAAAATGTATGTAATAACTGTTTTTTCAATTAAAATGTCATTGGTCGTACTCTTAAAAAACATGTGAGAAAACTAAATGGTACCCAGCAATGTTTCATTTTTGTAACATGCTAAAAATCTTTAAAAAAATTTTTTTCAAATTTTTTTTATTGATTTATATTTCAATTTTAATTTGATTGCTATCAAAATTTAGTTTATGTTACCTTTAAATCAAAGTGCAGTGTTTAAAATGTTAAAAAAATTATATAAAAGACTTTACATTGTGTGCAACGTAACACTTATACTGTGGGTATACATACTTAAGAAACATAGCATTTTTGCGACCACAATATATATATTTGCCAGGACAACAACTCAATGATCGTAGAATAATAGCAGTCTTTCGATTACTTTACTGTGTGGCATGGAGCAGAATTTTACTGAAAAATAAATGAAGCATTGTTGGTAAATAGATCTCCGATGGAAAGTAGAAGTTTGGTTTCTATAATGGTGTCAATGTATTTTCTGGCATTCAGTGTCCCATCGATGATATGCAGACGACCTATACTATCTGCTGATAAGCATGGCCGAATTATAAAACTACGTGGGTACTTCATAGTTGCCTGGATGTTGTCAGGATGTACCATTTCTCCAATTCTACGTCTTGTATAATTTCGACAATCACTACCGAATAGCGATAGCTTAGTTTCATCCTTCATATAACTAGTGAACAATAATCACTTGTCCAATTAATGAGTTCCTTTGAACGCTGTCATCTTTTTTAACGCTTCTGTAAGTTGAGATAAGGCTTTTTTCGTGAAATTCTACCTCTAAGGTGAACATTTGCTAATCTTCTCCTGATAGTGTGTGAACTTACAGAAACACCAGCATCATTCAAATCACTTCTGAGGTTATTGATGACACACTTCGTCTTTGGAGACATGGTATTTTTTTCTTCTGTCATTAACAGATGATTTGCACCATTTTCGACTTTTTCCTGCTTTATTTTTTATTAAATTTGTCTCCTGACATTTTAAACAAAACTTTCAGTCTCCAGATATCGTAAAACATCTCTTTCCAGGTGTCCAATCTACTTTTTTATTTGATGTCATTGCTTCTTGACTAATACCTTACTAGTTATTAGTCCTGATCTCAATGCTATCTAAAACTTGTGGTACCGTTTGAAAACTCTACACCAAATGAGGTACCCATGAAATAAAAAATGAATTTATTGAGGATATAACTGCTTCCTGGCATCATGTAATATCGAAGGAAGAGCTTAGAACTATTTTCAGCTCAATGAAACATCAATGGGAAGATGTAATAAAAAATAAAGGCAATCTCACTATCCACTGATAACTCAATGCTATCATCAGTATTTAATGTATAATGATAGTTATTACACCTTATTTTTTTTTACATTGCAAACATTAACATTTTTTTCTTTGTATCAAATTAATAATCGTATTTTGCTTAAAATAATATAAAAAACTTTGCATTTTGTGCAACGTAACATTTTCTATAAGCGTACAAACTTGAAAAACACAACGATTTAAAAATGTGCCGAACATTTTGGCTACCACTGTATATATATATATATATATATATATATATATATATACGAATGAAATAAATTAAGAGAATTTGCATATTTTATCGAATTGCATGAAAATAACTGAATGAAAAACCACTGCGTCTAGATAAAAATGCAAATCTTGTACGACAAATGCATAATCATACACATGTGTGTAGGCGGAGCCAGCAGAAAAACTGGATTTATAAGCGCGTGTAAAATTAGACATATTTCGTTTGCAGCACGCCTTGATAAATTTCTTGGTATTATTTTGAAACAATAGTTTCAATTCATATTGTAATAGTAAAAATGAGTAACTACGAACTTTTAGATGATGGAATGAAGAGGCGAATTGTGGGGAGCCTAGAAGCAGATAAAGGTCAAATCCAGATTTGTAGAGAGTTCAATTTAACGCTTCGCGTCGTGTGTAACTTATGAAAACAGTTCATGATACTGGATCCATCGAGAGAAAGCCTGGGCAAGATCGTCCAAGAGACCCGACGGCCAGAGAAGATCGTCATTTGTCGATTATAGCGAGGCGTTACAGCGTTTCTCCTCGTTATTTGTACGGAGCCACAATAACCTGTGTATTAAGGGTAAATGTTTCAAAAATACTGAATGAGAGAGGATTATTAGCTAGAAGACCTGCTGTTTGCATCCCGTTCACGTCTACGAACAGGAGAGTCCACTTAGCATGGGGCAGATAGCATAGAGATTGGAGTAAGAAACAATATAGAACGTTCTGTTCACCGATGATTCCCGTTTCAGCATGAACGTTGATTCTATCCGGGCGTTCATATGAAGAGAACCGTTGACCCGGTACCTACACTTCGATGTCCACGAAATCAACAATTATGGTGGAGGTGGTTTAAGGGTTGGGGAAGACATCATGTTGGATTGCCGTTTACCTCTCAATGTCTTTGAAAGAGGCTCTGTGACTGATGTTAGGTATAGGGATGAGGTTTTGGAGCACTAAGTTCACGTTTTCAGGCGTGCATGTGGTCCCGATTTCTTTTTAATGGACAATAACGCGAGACTACATAGAGCTTTTCAAATCGACGAATTTCTAGAGATTGAGGATATTCGCCTTATTGATTGGCCAACCAGGTCTTCTAACCTCAACTCAATAGGACATGTCTGGAGCGCTCTAGGGAAGGCAATTTCAATTTGCAACCTCCCTACGAGAACTATTCAGGAAATGAAAACGGCGTTGCTGAAAGAGTGGGACCAATTGCCTCCAGAACTGTTAGAATGTCTTATTTCAAGTATTCAAGTATGACATCACGCTGTGAGGCCTATATAGCTGAAAGAGAGGGGCCAAACCTCCTATCAAACTATTTATGTTGCTTATTCTGCAACCGCTGTTTCATACTTTTCTACTCCAACGATTGTTAAACACGATCATGCGTGTGTATTGCAATATTTGAATGATTGTTTGTTTTGTATTGTAACAATGTAAGTACATATCAAATTTGAATAAAATAGGTCCAATAGCTCTGGAGATAATTGATCAAGTTTGCAAATTCTCTTAATTTCTTACACCAGTACATATATATATATATCATATTATTATAATCTTACTATTAAATTTCACAAATTTAAATCTCTCATAGATTTAGTTTGAAACGAAAATTATATACATTAACTTTAATGGTTCATTGTTATAACAAACTAACATTTTGTCTCAAGGTAGCCCTGCTAGCAATAGTTTGCCTAATTTATATTTTCATTTTTATGAATATAAATATATTATTAATAATGACTATTACATTTTAGATATATAAATGTTCTAAATGTTTTTCGTAAAAATAAAAATTTTAAACCCAATATTAACTTTTCACCTGATTACTTAAATCCAGTTAAAATTAATATAAATCCATTTAAAATTACTCAATTGTATCATTGTATATTAAGGACAAAAAACTGCATATTAATATTTATTATAAGATACATTTTTTTATTTTAACTTTCTTTAACTTTCATATTGGAATTCTAATATACTAATTTATATATATTTAAATATCACTTTTTAATTTTATTTATCCTAATAAGATATTGGTTAGCGATAAATCTAATATATTTTAAATTTTAATAACTTTGTTAGTCATTGTATTGAACATGGATATCCTGCTAATTTTCTTCACAATTATATTTCTAATAGTTCTCTGGGGATTGTCAACATGTAATAATATTTGCATTAAATGAATGGATGTTTTCTTTGTAATTAGTTATACAGTTACTCAGAAGATAGCACTACGTGTTTCATAAAATCAATAATGCTTTATTTTATTTTGGTAGCTATTAAACTTTGTCGTTATATATGTAGAGTATTGTTTATTTATCTGTAATAATTTAATTTCTCTTCATATTTCTTCTTTTCCTTATGGCCCTGTGTATAAGCAAATTACAGGTGAAGGTTGATTGGTCCCAAACATTGTTTAAACCTAAGGCAAAATGTTTGCTATTATACTACTGTGGCTAATATTTTTTAATGTCTTGACTGGTGATACTTAGGTTTATAACTATTTGTATAAATTATTATGTATTATATATATATGGAATCAAGTTTGAAATTATATATAAAAAAATGAAAAACTTATTGTTCTATTTTTCTCAATGCTTAGAAATGAGACAATTTATTTCAAGATACTTCATCGCGATTTTTATCAGATTTATTAAATTTTACATATTAAATGTTATTTTTATTTGAATATGCTTTTATCCCAAACTTAAAATATCTTAAAAAGTATATACTTACAAAATGTTTTGGTTTTAAAAATTCTTTAGGAATAAAATTTTAAAATTCTGCAAAGACTTATGTACTACAAACCTATTTAAATTAATATTATAATGCTTTAAATTGCATGCAGTGGCTTAAAAAATTCAAGACAACGTTCACATATATAAATATATGAAAATATAGAAAGTATATTCATCAAATTTATCCCTCATCAAATTTTTCACTTAAGATGCGTGGATCCCTACAGTTGAGTTACTAATATTTTTGGAGTGTGTATAATTTTGAATGTAGTTTGAATTAATAGTATTGTAGACTTCATATTAAGGAATAAAGGTATAAGCATGTACGTATGACTTATATTATCTTATAGTTTTTCATTCGTGGGAATAAAACGTACAGAGGTGCTTATGCATTTATCTCTAACGTACATTTAATTTATCAATTTAAAATATCTAAACAGGTAACGGTAGGTTTTCATATGTGTTTTTTCTTCATTTTCAACCGTCTTTTGTCCGCTTTCAGATTTTTTCAAAGAATGACAGTTAATTCATCCCTGGATATTATTATTTTCTCTCTATTTATTTTCTTTGTATTTAAACCTCTAATATTATGTATCTATAAGATTTTTGTTCCCTTCTTGCTGGTTTGCTTCAGATATTTATTAGCCTTGAAATCACAACTAATAATTAAATTAACTGCATATTAGTTAAACATTATTTTAGTTCTAAATTTAACCTTACTATGATTGTCTTACGAAAGATATTGTTAAAAATAAAAGGAATTGTATTTTGTTCTGAGGGAAGAAAAATTAGAATATAAATACTCTATTGGAGAACAAATTATTTTATACTTAATAAATATAATTTAAAACATTTAAGATAGATATTGTAGAATATCTTAAGAAATTATTGAGTACATAATATTGTCATTTAGAGTACAACAATTTTTCATTAATTAGAATTTAAGTGATCATGGACAAATTAAATTTATTATTGTTTTGTTCAAAAATATTTTATAAATGCAACTGCTGCTTCAATGTTTGGGCATGTACACATACATAGATATATATTCTTTAAAGTGAGAATTTATGCTAAATAATTTTAATTATTTTAATTTCGGAAAAATATTTTCTCTCAGGAAATATTCTGCAATTTTTTATTTGTAAACATGAGCGTTGAAAACACTTCTTCACACACACAAAGAAAGTGATTATTCATTAAACGTACAAAACAAAATAAGGAAAACGTCATTTCCCTATTTATGTAAGGAAGAAGAAACCCGAATTTATATATGTATACAATTTTTGAAACTATATTGGATAGTTTATTATAGTCTCTGTTAGCAATATTAAAATTTTAAAAAAATAGAACACAAATGAGAAACAGTTATTTTGTTAAAGGTATTACGCGTTTAAATTATAACATGTTGATGGATGTCTTAGACTGTTATAAACCTTTCCAACTCCATACAAACAAATTGCATAAAATACTGTCTTCGGAACTTGGAGATAGATCAGCTGTACATAATGTCGACCAAGCTACCTCTAAAATCATAATTCATATCTGGGAGGGAGACTATGACAGCCAAATGACAATTCTAATGTACTCCGGTTATTCAAATGCTACTCACTCATCAATTGACATGGAGTGAACTCTGAATTACAGTGCACCTTAAGTCATCAAACCGAAATTATAGTCTCCAGCATCAATGGAACATAGGGGGGTTGAACCAATAATGTACAAACAAGTAATTTCTATGGAAATCATGGACAAGTGTGAATATAAATGGAATATGAAATGTACTTGTCTGAGTTGACGTTTTACTAGATTCACATTTCTCTCAAAATGAACTCCTTACTTTACTGGTTGTGATATGAAGTCGTGCATTTAATAGATATTCCTTGGAATGAATTATCAAGTTAGTATTAAATAAACATTGATCATCAATTATAAACAATAATTATTTCAAAATTCAACCAAATTAAACAATTCTTCCACGAAACTTGTACACTACACAGAAACTATGAACAACTTTAGCAAGCATTTTAAAATAATTTTTTTTTACTTTTTTATTTTTAAATATATATATATGATATATGATATATTCGGCCGTTGGTAGGGATATCAGAAAAGATCAATATTATTGGTGATTGATTTTTTTATTTTTGATGGCATTGACGATTCAGTCATTACATAGTAAATACAATTTATTGAACAGTAACATATAACTTTCCACATAACAAGAAGACACAAAACACAAACCAAGCTGCAGACGATTACATGACTAAAGACAAAGACAGAAAAGAGAGAGAGAGGGATTATTCAAATAACAAGTATTTATATATGGGGAAGAATCCGTAAAAATATATTGTAAAATATACAGTCACGTGTCCAGGTGAAAGGAATAACTAATTATTTATAGAAATTACATCATTGTTTAGGGAATATTAATCCCTATAACTAAAAGCGCATGAAAACCATTAAGGATACCACATTTCTTGGAATCACTAATAAATCCATCAAATTTCAATATCTAAAGAATCAGTAATAAACCAACATGTTTTTAATGCTTGAGAAAGAGACGCGTTTCGAAATAGGTTATTAGGATTTATGAATTAGATGTTATAAATAAAGGAGATTCGAATTATGAGTTGATAACAATTTAAGTGTTATTACATATATATATATATATATATATATTTAAATATATATATATATATAAATAAATATCTCACAATTGTATTACTAAGCAAAAATTTGAAATTATATGAAAATCCAAGAATACAAAATCCCATTTCAAAATATCAATGGAGAATATAAAAAAAGTTATAAAGATCCAACGTTTTCAAACAAAATTAAAATTGTATAAGATAAAATTTAAAAAATATCCAATTGCAACCTCGGACTTAGACCGATAAAGGGGGTTAAACTATGTTGCTACACCAACCTCCCCCCCCTATTGCAAATTGGTAAAGTAATCTGAAAATATCCAAATACTCAAAAATTTAAAAAGTTAATACCTAAAATATTTGGCTATTCGCCATTGCATTCTGAAAGATATAACATAAAAATATTAAAATGCTAAAACAACTAAATGCATAATATAGCAACCAAAAAGCATCGAAGATGATGCACCAATCTTTGAAATAGTTGTATAGAAGGAAAAAATTTCTGAAATTCGAAAATTCAAATTAAGAACGCAGTATATTCACAAATGAAATACCTAACAACATCAAAGCAAATTACATAAAACATCAAAACATTACCCAAAGCATCCTATTAATAAATACAATTGAAGAATGGTATTCAATTTCTTAACACAATTATTCCTTTCTCTTATAGCCATCATAACTCCTATATTATTCACAACCCCTACTAATGCCACGTTATAATCCGAAAGATCAATATTCTTACATTAGAGTTAAAATTTTTAATATTAGATGCAAGCCCGATTGCATTCAAAATGTTTTTTGATTGGTCTCAAAAATTTGATTGCTTATTAAGGGTTTTAAATTATATTCGTGTAAATGCTGGTCTATGTGTGTATCAAAATGTAACCTGTGAGTGTAGAATGCACATATTCTTCACAGCAGGACCACTAACCAGATGACTTTGTGGACCTAATGTTGTGTGGTGAATTTATGCATTTCGCAAAATCTATCGAGGAACCTATCAAAACTTGTCAATTTTATGAGTTTAAAAAGATTTTTAAAATTATTTTTGATCTATGTATGATTTCTCTCTTCTCTCTCTCTCTCTCTCAAGAAGTTGATCGGATAATATTCACACACACACCACACACACACACATATATATATATACTACATATAAAATATTTTATTCACGATTGAAAACTTAAACAGTATATATAGAGAGAAAGTGTGAACTAATTGTAAGAATTGAAAAAGAATATTGGAAGTGCTGATTTTTTGAAGAGAAGGGAGAATTTACA
The DNA here is from genome assembly GCA_019973975.1 of Trichonephila clavata. Lineage (NCBI taxonomy): Eukaryota > Metazoa > Arthropoda > Arachnida > Araneae > Nephilidae > Trichonephila > Trichonephila clavata. Next base: position 76,227 of record BMAO01034419.1, on the reverse strand, counting down.
AAAGCAGAGAAAGTCCGTTCAATGCTGGGTCATGCAGCTAGAATTAGTAATTATAGAAACTAAATTATTATTAATGACAATTATAGAAATCCTTTACATTGCGCGCGTACACACATAGAAGTGCTACCGTCATGAGGGAAAGAAGAAATTCACATGGAGATTAAGTTATGCACACTTGGTAACAGCCCGTGGGACGCCGGGATATACGGAGGGAGAGAAACCCGTACCACCAGGAAAATAAGTCAAACAAATTTCAAAAAAGAGAATTTTAATGGCATATAAAAAAGAAATTGCATACACCCCTGGACGTGCTGGTAATAAGAAGTTATACATTCGGTAGAAGCCCGTGCAAAGCCGGGCCACGTAGATGGTGTATATATTTAAACACACACACACACACATATATATACTGATGTTTGCAGAATATGCAACACCCTGAAGGAATCATCAGAGTTAAAAGAAATTTCATGCACAAACGACTTGAATTAGTAAAAATAAATGACAGAATGTTCAAAGCAATAAAACTATATTAAGTGTCCTAAATCAGTATTTTCTGTAACTACTACGCATTGCAATAAGTGCTGTTATACGACGTGGCATGCATTCAAACAGAATTTGAACGTTTGCTTGTGGAAGAGAATTCCATATTGACTGTATGCGCATTAAAGTTCGTCTTTTGATGCAACATGGCGCGGATCACGAGCAAAATTCCGACCAACTAAATCCCACACGAGCGAAATAAACAAACTATTCGACAAATAAGCAAACCCAGGAAGAAGTTGCATGTGTTGGGCTGAACAAAGGTCTCGAAGTGCTGTTCGAGACTTCTGTTTTGTGAAACTTCATGTTTGCAGCATGTGGGCGTGCATTATCCTGCTGAAAGATAGCTTCACGGATGCTTTGACGGATGGGAATGACTTTGGGCTGTACTTCACGGACGTTCCTGCTGATATTGAGATTACACTCGATTCCTTGTGGCAGCGGTAGCCAAGTCGTCCAGATATGGAATCATGAAAGGCATGTTATAAGTTTGAGCCCAGTCCCAATTAAGACCCGCTGTGTAGGGGAGCTATGAGTTTAAATATCTCTAGAGATCAAACGTCCTCCCGTTCGCGCGGTGTAGAAGTTAGAAGAAGGCTGCCAGCTCAGGTGTTGGCCTCGTCACTTCACTATGGATCAAAATTACGAGATCCGTCGCCAAAAGCCCTCGTGTAGCTGAACATTGCGACGTTTATTTTCACTCACTCACTTACCCTCAATTCCAAGCAAATTCATTCGTCCATGATACGAAATCGCACCACAAACCATAATTCCGAGTGTTAGGTCACTATGTCGTTCGATAACGCACTCTGGAAGGCAGTATTCACCGGCATAACGTCTAACACGAATACGGCCATCATGGTCCCTCAAATTGAAGCGGGATTCATCTGAAAAGAACAACTTGGTGCCAATCATCTTGTCAGGCTCTGTGCTCATGATCCCATTGCAGACGCAACCGTCGATGATTTGCCGTTAGAGGTATCCTGTATAAATGCACCATTGCATGTAATCAACAGTGCAGCAGAAGTTGACGAGTTGACGAAGCCGACATTAGTATACCTGTAGTAGTAGACCAAAGTGCGGCCAACTGCCTGGAGGAAGCTGTATGGTCATTCACCGCCAATCGGGCAGGTTTCGATCATCGCATGCTGACTTCACTTTCCACCGTCCACTGCTAGAGTTTCAAATTATTCGGTGCTCGTAGGTCCACTGCTTCCAAACTCGCATCCCTGTGGAATTGTAACGCTGCATACGAGCTCCTATTGCGTGATAAGAATATCCTCCTTCTCGAAGACCGATAATCTTCCCCCTCTTAAACTCAGTAAGTTTTTAGAATTTCTCCGTATTTCTTCGTGGAGGCGTACTTAGGTCTCACTAAACGTTCGCCAGTAACAAATAATCGTTAGCTATGTTCAACGTCCCGCTTCAGCCCTCTATATGCTTTCAACATCAATTCAGAGAGTGCTGCGCACGCCGCGGATGCGCAGTAGCTCTGAAACTTTACTACATTACGTATCATCCTATAATTTATATTTGCTGCAAAGTTCATTTGATTTTGATGATTTCCTCATGGTGTTGCAGTTTTTACAAACAGCAGTATATATATATATATATATATATATATACATATATATATATATTGCAAAATTATTCTATTCTCTAACGCTGCCATTGACTTAGTGCACAACAAATTGATAACTTTGCTCTTTGATAACTGATAAATTTATAACTTTGCTCTACTTAACATTCTCCTTTCTACGGGAAAATAAATACAGAATACTGTAAGAAAAATTATCAATGAACAAGTATCAAAATATTGAATATCAATTAAGCAAACAATTTGCAAATGGAATTTACATATGTAAATCACAGCAAATACAGGGTCATGGAAGAAACTTCGAGGATAGATAAAGATCACCAGAACAATAATTTTTTTACAGAAATGTATGGGCTAAAATGTCGTGTGTTGAGCATGGCATAAACATAAAAAAATAACTTATTAACGGAAACAATATGTTCATTAGCAGGTTACCTAACGATTGATTCCGTAGATAAAATGTTAAAACTGTTTTAGATATTGCATCCACCATCCGTCAGGCATAATTGGCGAACTTTATGGTGTAATTGGCAGACAATATTGGTGATAGTTGAATACAACAAAGCAATGTGCTAGTGACCTGCGGCACCAACCAAAACAACGTTTGCATTTGAGATTTTGATCTTAATGGGTGATGTTACAAAAAGCGAAAAAAACAGAATGCATCTTGTGTATGGTGCTGCTAATGGCAATGGCAGAGCAACGATACGGCTGTTTCAGGAAGCCTTTCGAAGTGTATGCTTACCTCACCACAAAATGTTTCAGCCATTACATCGACAGATATGTGAAAGTCGTTCATTTACCGATCGATGACTGTACGATAAACACATATAAAAGAAGTTATCGTGGACTCTGAGGGTGAAATACTTGGCACAAGTACTAGGGCCGTATCATGTCATCTACAGGTCAGTCAACCAACTGTTGGAGAGTTTTATTGTTGGACTGTTGGTAGATACATTTTCTAAAACTCTTTTAACATCTTATGTACATAATCACCCGTTAAGTATGCTGCTCATGAACGTTTTATGTTTCCCTTACAATGTTTTTTTTTTTCTATTTGGCCCTCAACGTGGCTCGTACACCCATACATTCCAATACGCGAATTGTTTATTTTAGTCCTCAAAATGTTTCCCATGATTTCCCTGTACATTTAAGAAGATCAATTGGTAAATTCAAAAAAATCCTTGAAATTTCCAAAACAAGAAGTTATAAAAACACACACTAGAAACTAAATTTTTTATGGCGAAATACTTTTTAATGAAGATTTAAATGAAAATATTAACATATTTCATTCTGTAGCAATGGTGCCATAAACATAAAAAGTTTGAAACTAATAGAATTTGAGGGGAAAAAAACACAAATTGGAAAACTTAAAAGAAAAAAGTATGTAAATATGTATAAAATTCTGAAAATACATTATTTACGTAATAATATTTATAAAGTAAATTAACTGAATAATCATGTTCTAAACTCTATTTTTAAACTTTTTTTTCTAATTATTGAGTTTCCCTCTATAATCAAACACTAGATCATTATTTTTTTTTAAAAATCATTATTGTAACCAGTGAATATAGTTTTTTTTTTCAAAAATGCACTTTAAGAATATCAAAATAAAAGACACCTCTTTTATCGAAAATATTAAACTTTGAAATGTAAATAGTAACTGATTGTAAATAAAAAAAAACGCTTTGTTTGTGTTATAATTGATTTTCATTAAATTCAAAAATTCAGGGTCAATATAAAACATGGGATATATTTGTTACTAAATACAATTAATTAATTCATATATCTATATATATGGCAAGAATTAGTATCTATTTAAGGCCTCTAAGGACTCTTAAATTGCAAATTTTTCAATTTTTTGAAAAAAAATATATGTTAAAGCCTCAACATTTCTGAGCATTTTGATACCAAAATGTTGTTGATACTGTAAAAATTTCCGAAGTTATTGAGAAATAACTAGAGTAATTTAAATAAAAGCCCTGTCTCTTTCGTATCTTTAACTTCATTTTTCTCAAAACAACAAATTTTAGCTTGCGCGCAGAAATTCTCAGAAACTATTTATGATATCAATTTGAAATTTCATACACGTGTTCAAAATATGGCTCTTCATAACTTATACTTCAATTTAAAAAAAAATTAATAATTTTTTTTTATTTGAATTTAACTTTATTTTTTTCTTAAAATTTTAAAATTTTCGTTGCAATTGTATTTAAAAAATATTTTTTTTTCTAAATTTTTTAAAAATTAGTATAATTTCGAAAGTGAACATTTATATACCAAGTAAAGTTAATTTTGTAAATTTTGATCAATTTTGTACTTCAGAATCTTGCGCGCTGTAAAATACTAATTTTCAAATTTTTGAAAAATTGTCCAATTTTTAGTTCCTTATAAACTCAAAAATTTTTCTCAAATTCTCCTGAAATTTGAGAACGAATGTAAATATATCTGATTATCATGTGATAAAAATTTCAAATGATTGTTTTGCTTTATTGCTAAGTTACATTGGTTTCAAGAAGGATATTTTTTTCGAGTGCACATATATATGTTAAGGGTCCTGAGACCCTTAACTCATATACTGCAGAGCGGATATATATATTAGCCAGAAAATATAACTGGCTAGCTCGTTGATAATAATAATTATTGTAAGATATAAAGTTTTCTGCAACTCTTTCTTATACTACAGAGAGTTACTAAACAATTTTGTAGGAAGTTGAACTCTTTAATTTACTTTTTGTTAAGTATATAACTAAGTATTATGTAAGGCGTATCTTATTTTTGCATTACAAATATGAGGTTACTCCATACCTGTAATTCATACACTTTGATCCATTTTGATGGATGAAATTATTATATACATATAAATAAAGTGGCGAAGAGATTTTTGGATATTTGGATAATTTTACCGATAATAAAAATTCAAAGGTTTGTATCTTGCTTTAAATCAAAAGGAATTCAAGCATGTTTCATGATAAATCATTCCTTTTTTGCAATTTTATTTTATTTCTAATGGGACTGTGGTTTGGCATTTAAATTTTCAGACCTAGTCCTAGTCCCATGGAGTTGCTATCACTTTTAAGTGTGGCACCATATAGGCGGAATACCAATCACCGTGATGTAATTTTGCTACGAGAGTGCTCTGAAGAAGCGAATTGGAATAAGGAATTTAATTTTTCTGACAGTACCCAATCTAAACAGGCGTTCTAGGGATCTTTAATTTAAAAATATAAGACGTCAATAGAATAAGTTAAAAATAGAAGACATCACACGAACGCATCCGACATTTACGCAGTTTGTAATAATAGGGGATGATCAGAGACGCTATGATTGATGGAAATTCATTATGAACCGTTTAGATGTCTCGTCAATGATTCTTACCGACATCATATGGATGGATGGATGTGTCATGTTTTTCTTGTAATACTATGCACAATAACTACGACATCCATATCTGGTCGTTGAATAATCCCAGATAAGCTGTCGTTCGACATCAAGTTCGCTGGTCGATAAATGTCTGGTGCTGAGTATTAAAAAATAGACTGATTTTATCGGCACCTTACGATGGCACGTTTACGGGTTGCCGATACTTGCCCTTACTGAAAGACGTACAATCCCCGATTTTCTAGAAGATATGCTGTCGATTGATCTGCAGACGGCACAAGACGGCACAATGCTACACTTAGTATCACGTGTCACACAGTACATCCGAGACACATTCCAGAAACAAGTCATCGGGTATAATTGTTGCGTCAAATGAACTACATGGTCACCTGACCCATATCTGTTGGACTTTTTTCTGTAGGGATACATAAAACATAGAGTGTTTGCAACCCCTACCCACCATCAACACTACAGGGAATTCAAAACCGTATTACTGATGCTTGTGCAATTATATCACATAATATGTTAAAGAAAATAAAGCGGGAAATAGAATCCTGTGTCCAGATGTGTAAAAGTTACAGAAGGGCACTACTTTCAGTATGGTAGATATATGAGCCTTATTTCCGAAAAGACCAATTTTTATCAACATGATCAAACACATGCGTGTTGTGCTTTTCATTTGTGTCACTTTTTTTGTGTGCAGAGGGGTTTTTTTCCGCAATAAATCAATGATGCTGAACAACATTGCCATCGACTTTTTCATATAACTCCAAACGTTTATCAGATAAGATCACTTCTAAGTTTATCCGCCAAATGGTTAAGGGTGTTATGACTATAGTTCTTGCCATTCATAAATTATTGGGATGACAATGGACTTGAGTGGACACTCTGTATATAATTTTTAAAAAAATATATTAATGTTATGCATTAGATTACTGAAAGTATTTTATATTTATATTCTTTATGCATATTATGTACATACATAAATTCTTAGTTATTAATCTAAACACTCAATATTTTAATTCAAGTACTGAAAAATTTCTGATAATTTAATCATTTTCTGATTACCTTAAAACAAATTTCTATCACAAACACATATACATACATATGTGGGTGCGTTTTCTAAGATATAACACATTTAAACATGTAAATAAGGGAAAAAAATATATAAATTGCAAATTCATTTTGTGAGTTTAATGTTAATCTGTAAACTAAATATCCATCATAAATTTAATTGAAAGAAATGTATTCATGCCTTGAAACTGTAGTTAATTATGCTAAGAAGCTGTTATCTCATTACTTAATAAAGTCGTACTAATTATTTATTTTACTTATATTATCCACAAAATTTTGGCAATGTCTACTAATATCATAATTATGTATATATTTTCAAAACTATTGTGTGTGTGTGTGTATCAGATATTTTTTTTTCTTTTATATCTTCAATTTATTAAAAATAGGATAATGTATTCAATTCACCAAGCCTCATTAATCACTGTAAAATTCTTCAATAATTGTGAAAATTAGAATTTAAATAAATTTTTAATTAATTTCATTTTACTTACCAATCATTTTCTTTGCTGAGTCATTAACTCTCTCCCTGCCTAGTGTTACTTCTGTTACGTGTACTTTGCCCGTGAAAATCGCGGGATGCGTAGTGAGAGGGTTAAATGCCCTTGTAAACATTTAACTCGGGATTCTCGAATTAGATTTCTTCTTTATTTTAGATATCATGGAAAATCAAATAAATAGTTTTTACCACAGCCATGAAGGATGATGGCTCTTTTTGTACAATAAAGAATTGAAATAAAACCAAACATTTTAACAAACAGGAAAGTTACTGCAATTGGAGACGTAGGTACTTTTCGCCAAGGCGAAGAACATCAATCGTTTTCAACAACTAACAATCATGTTTAACATTATGTATTCCTCAGGGTTAAGCCATATAATTACACAAACCACCGTGGTTTATATTTAAATCAGTATCATATATCATTTCAGGTAATTTAAAATTGATTTAATCATACAATATTGTCAGAATATTTACAGTGAAAACGCCAAATCCGGCTGAAATCAGGTACAAATTTAGAAATGACACACTTGGGATTTTAAAATAATTTTTAGTTATTATTTTGTCAAATAACACAAAATATGAGAGTAAGTCCTTACGTATGTCCCAAATGCATGTCAAGATTTAAAATAGTAACATATATCTCCAGATAATGGTGATAGATGGTACCCGCATACAGCTTTAAAACATTCAATTCATATTGAGTAGTTAGTATTCACATGCATACGTAATGCAGTTTCAAAAATGGCTATGGTGCCGAATGATCATACGGTAGAAGAACAGCATACTGTAACCTGACATTTGTAGGCGAAAGAAATGGAATTAAAAATATTCATAAAGAAATGTTACCTGTTTTATGGAGAGAAGTATTTATCATGTAAAACAGTGTAAAATTGGAAGACATTTTCACAAGGCCGTACCAAAATTGTTGATGGATATCAAATCAGCAGTGAAGTTTTGATTCCGATAAAATCAACTCAGTGACAGTAGGAAACATTAATTCGGGCTGATAGAAGTTTGACAATTTACAGCATCGCAATTGCTGTAGGATGTTCTCATGGCTTAGCATGCAGCATAATTCATGATCGTTTGAATTTCCGAATAGTGCACGCATGTTATTTACTTTTTTATAAATATTATCTCTAATTACTGTTTTCTTCTTATTTTAAATTATTGTTTTCAATAAAGAACATTAAAAATGTTAGTATTTATAAACTATTTAAAAAATCAAACTTCATTCTTAAGACAAAAAGAAAAAATTATTAAGAATACGTAAACGACTAAAAAAATAGGTTTTCCTGAGACTGATTTAAAATTTCCCATACAAATTTACAGACGAAATTAATTAGATGTACTCTACTTTTTATCGATCTACTAGTTCCTTCTTTTTCTTTAGCCATTAAATGTAATCATAAAAGAATAGTTAAGGAAATAAAAATAAAATGTTAATATCCTTTTAAATAAACATTGAATGATTATAATGAAACATTGGAGTGAAATAGCTTCATGCATTAAAGAAAATTAATCGAAGTTCGGAAATTATAAAAAAAAGCTCAAAGTTTTAACATAATAGCTAAATAAATAAGATAACATAAATGTCTAGTGCATTGAGAGAGACTATTTCCTTTCCCTGGAGGATAATAAAAAGTGAAACATTCATCAAAAATTCCTTAAAAGCTCTTAAAATTTACTAAGAAATCTCTGTTTTACTACTTCTTTAGATATTTTCATTCTTTTAGATTTTCTTTTAAGAATTTTTTTTAAAAATGTATTGGTACCTGATTGTTAAATGGATTCTTACTTTAAAAAGGAAACTAATATATACTAAGGTTATGAGAGATAAACTAATACTTGGGCTACTTTTTAAGTACTAAGAGGCATGAAAAAGTAAAGAATATTCCATTTATATATATTCGTTTACTTATTCAACGATTATTTGAAGCAGTAGTAACAGTGGAAACAAATTATATTTTATAAAATTGTGTTTTATAGTAATACTTGTTATAACTTCATTAAGAGAGATAGATAAAATAATATAGCTTTACATGAACAATAGTTAATAAAGGGCTATTAATTGTTTTACTTATTTTAAATTATAAGTAGATTATTTTTTTTAAACGGAAATAAAATTTACGTATCCAAACAAATTATAAAAATGATTAAGTGACAGTAATTCTGATAATTGTTTTGTAGAAGGGTACCAGGTCATCATACATATTCAAAAAAATCAATTTTTTTCAATTTAAATCCTAAAATTTAGTGCATACATTACTGAATCTAAAAATGTATAACACTTATATTTTCGTTGGAAAGATAACCTTAAAAATAAAAATAATAAAATTGATAAAAAGTAAACAAACGACCACGCCTCTTTTGAAGCATTTTAAAAGATAATTTATCTTGTATTTGAATTAGTGAACCATTAATTTGTTTTTAATTAAAAAACAATAACATTTTCTATATTTTAATGTCTAATTTTGTTAAAAACTAGTTTTACATAAGAAAAAGAAATCGATATTTTCAAAACTTGAAACGTTTTATTTTTTTTCAGAGAAATTATACAATTATTTCCTTAAAAATTATTTAACTATGTTTTGCTAATTGTTTTATGAACTTGTGTAAAATATTTTGTATATTCCACAAACTTTTTGTAAAAAAATGGTACCTAAATTGAAATATGTTTGATAAATTATGTTCATGTTTAGCTGTAACAAGTGGGAAAGGAATTTTAAACTTAAAATAACTTTTGGAATCTAGGGAATGTTTAAAGTGCATCATTATCAGATATACAAAAAATAAGAAAGAAAAAATTAATCAAATGTGTAATGCGAGAAAATATTGCTACTTTGAGATTTTCATTTTTTTCTACATAGTATAATTATTTGCATTTAAGTATACTTTTAAAAAAATCTATTGGATTATATGATTCTGAATTTTTTTTATATTTTTATACAGGATATCTATGCATATAGTAAAATGATATTTTTGATGTAAGTAATGAGTAATTTCTTTTTAAAAGTAATTTCTTATATAAAAATGTTCAAAATTACAAAATTCATTAATCTTTTTTAAAATAACTTAACTAATAAATTACTAAAAAATATGTTTACTGTATTTTTTGTGTTTTGTTTTATATATGTGTAAACATATTTTACATTTTTAAGAGATGCTTTTTTAAAAAATCGTCCTAAATATAAGCATGTTTCATGAGATCTCAAAAAATTATGTCTAACTTAAATTAAGCTCAAAAAAATTTGGCTGCAAAATTAATTTGTTGTAGTTCTTCGGAGCTATTAAAATATCTCCATTAAGAACACAAAAATTCCAAGCTCTACTTGAAATTTAAAGTGATATACATCCCATAAGCAAATATTCTTAATTATGGTGTTTTACTGTTTCGAGCATATCTTGCTACCCATTATACTTTTGCAAAACTACACTCTAATACCAGGTGTATGTATAAGTATTTTTCGGTTTAACTAAGAGAAGGTGCTCCAGAAAAGTACACAGAATATTAATTTGACACATGCGTCATTTTGTTCTTCTGACATTAAAATACAAACACACACAAGTTAAATCCGCCAAAAACTAGCATCTTTGTGTTATCTTTCACTGATTATATTGAGTTTTGTGTCTGAAAAAAAAACATTTGCGACGCACATTGCTTTTTTTTAATTAAGAGAAAAAGACCGTTTAAAGCCACATCGTTTGCTGGTAGAAATATATGGTGAACACGCTCCATCAATTAGTAAGTGTGAAACATGGTTTCGATAGTTTAAAAGTGGTGATTTCAATGTGAAAGACAGTAAGCACTCTGGTTGACCACAAAAGTGCAAAAACGAGCAATTGCAGGATTTATTGGATGATGGCCCAACTCAAACTGAACAGAAAACGGCAAAAGTATTGAATGCACCACAGTAAACCATCTGCAGACGATTAAAAGCAATGGGGAAGATCAATAAACTGGGTAATTGGGTCCTCCACGAATTTGAATGAAAGTCAAAAGGAAAATCGCAAACTCACTTGTGAAATGATGTTTCAACGCCACAAAAAAATAATTTTTGTATCGAATTGGGATGGATGACGAAAAAAGGATTTATGTATTTTGAAAACCCTAAGAGGACAAAATCATGGTTTTCACCTGCAGGCAAGAAATCGGTTCGGCAAAACCATACTTTGTGTCTGGTGGAACCAGAATGGCATTATGAATTCAGGGCCCAGGCGAATACTCTCACCGGGCTTCTAGAGCATAATGAACTCTAGATGACAGGTGAGACCATTAATAGACAAAGCTATCGCTACGTTAACTCTGTTTTTAGAAAGAAATCGTGTTGGGATCGGTGATTCACGCTTAGTTTGGAAATACAAACTTTTTAGGAGGGTTTTTAAGTAAAAATTTCGTGCACACTTTTTACTTTTCTTTCTTTAAATATTAATCTCATGTAGCCCACTTCCACTCAATTTCAGCGAGTGAACGAGAGAAGAGGAGCGCACGTGTAAATAATTTAATAAAAAAATTATTCTAGTGTAAGAAATCACAAAAGAGAGGTAGAGAGAGTTGTGTGCTGTAGTTATACGAATATTTAAAAGTTTATTATAAAACTGTTATTCTCAGTTGAGAACCATGGGTCTAACCCAGTGATTCCCAAAGTGGTCTATATAGAACCCCCAGGAGTCTATGACGATATGCAAGAGGTCCACAACAGCAAAAAAATAATTTTGGGGTCCATGAGGTGTATATGGGGGTCTACGATAGTGGCTCCATTCAAACCAGATCGTGATTAATATTAAAAGGGAATTTAATGAAGTGGAACTAGACTTACCTATTTAACAGATTTATTTACTATATAATGAGGTTTATTTGCAGTTACAAGACGACAGCATAAATTTTATTAAAACAAGGACCACATTTCACACAGCCTTTCTTGCTAGAATTAAGCTAAAAGAGCATAATTATGGATGTCGCCAACATTTAAATGCTTTTTTTTAGATTTTGAAACTAGGTTTGAGATTGTTTTGACTACCGTAGTACCACAGCGGACAATGAATTCGTATGGTCACTTTGAAAAAAATGTCAGATTATAAGAATTAAGCTCTAGGAATATGCACTAACGTAGATCTTACAGTAAAGTTAAGAAACGATTTCAACAATTTTAGCTTTAAAAAGATATACCTCTTATTTATTCCATATTATGGAATATTTTGAGAAAGTTTTTAATTATTTTTCCGATTGAGAAGGAGTTTCAATGTGCTTGCCAATCTCCAAAACAAAAAAAAGAAGAAAATACTGGACATTATTAACAGAGATATATTTAGTGTTAAAACCTGATTAGATTGATGCCAAATGTTGAAATTTATTATTGCATACCCAGATTCCTCCCTCCCTCTAAAAGCTTTTGTTTGCTGCTCTCTCAGTTATTTTATGCAACAGTTATTTTATGCATTAATTAAATTTTAATTTAATTAGCTAAATAATTAAATTAACTAACATGTGATTTCTTCAGTTTTAAACTCTTCTATAATTCAGTACAGTTAAAAATTTTAATCTTTTAAAGTTAATAGCTCTATGCCTGCTGTCAAAAACACATTTAAGTTGATAAATTTGCACAAATTTAATATTGGGTAAGTAGGGGTCTACTACAAACTGATAAACCTTTCAGGGGTCTATGAGGCTAAAAAGTTTGAGAACCTATGGTTTAAACGAATTATTTAGTAAAGGTGGGTTTTATTTTTCCGTTGAACACATTGTTCAATAAAATTTAAAATATTATAAAAGTTGACTTGCTAGCTGTATTAGAAATAATCGGCGAAACAGAACATGAATCGCTTAAAATAGTTGAACTAAACGAAATACTTTTGAAATCCTCAGAATTTATAAAAGACACAGAATTTGTCTTAAACTTCCTTCGACTAAAGTTGGGCAAAAGAAAAAAAATGAAGACGAGTAGCATAGATTACGTTTGCAACAACAAATGAAAGGAGTAAATTCAACGTACTACGTTTTTCTTTATTTGCAAAAACTTCTTAAAGTTGTAGAAATAAGGATACGCCTTTTGTCAGGAAGAAGCGAAACATGGGATCTATTTTTGTGATTGAATAGAAATACCATTTAAGCAAACAAGAAGGGGGGGGGGCAAACTGATTGAAATCCAAAATTTTAATGAAACTAATTGGTGAGAAAGTTGTTAATATATTTTGGTTTACATTGGTGATGACAATTAAGAGATTACGAGAAAATATGCCGTTAAAGTAGAAGTTGTTAAAAAACTTCAGTTGAAAAACTTAAACAAATTAGTCACTTTGACCAAGACCAATTTTTAGATAAAAAACTTTTAGATAAGAAAAAAAAATCAATTTTTAAAAAGAGAAATAATAACTACAAAAGGAAAGTGTATAAAGTAGAATATTTCTGAGATGCATTACTATAATATAATTTTTATGCTTTGTGAAATGTGTGCATGTAAAATTTGTGAATTATGACATTTTTTATTAAAAATATCGTTAATTCATTTCTTATTCTCCTCTTATTTTTTCATGAAAAAATAAGATTTAAATACTATATGAAGAATCAAACTAAAATTTCTGTCGTGACAGAAAACAATTTTTTAACAATTTCCTTGAGTTTTCTTGCGCAATTAATACTCTAGAAATTGAACATTAAAAAAATTAACGGCTCAAATAATATGAAAATGCTATTATTTTACAGAAAAATATATAGTTAATGTCTTAATGTGGTATATTTTAAGTTTATTTAAGCTTATTATATATATATATATATATATATATATATATATATTCTAGTATTTACAGAATTACATACATTAAAGGGGGTTTTCTGAGTTTGTGTTTTTTCGACATATTAGTGATTCAAAATGCTACTATTTCCACAATTTTTTGCCAATCACTTCCATTTTTTCCCTGTATGTTATAAATAATCCATGTAGCAAAATAAGATATCCATTTTTCAGTAAAATAAATACTATTTTTTTAAAATTAAAATGTAAGAGATATTGGGCTTTTCATTGAATTTTAGCATGCATATCGGCAGTTTATTTTTGAAGTGAAAACTTCTTTAGTGGCGTTGGGCACTTTTTGGTAGGGGAAAATCTTATGGGTTCACGTCACCGACATGCTCTGACTGGTGCACGCGCAGTGTGCTGTTCGCCTTAGACACTTTTTGGATGGGTGAAATCTCGTGTGTTCGCGTCACCGACATGCAAATAGTACCGTAGCTATACAGCTGACGTATAGTGCTGTGCATATCTTATAAGTGAAATTGAATGGATTTAGTGAAAAGTTCAATGTGTATATACTGTGCATTGCTCGTTGCGATTCCGAGAATGGGCTATACATATTAATGGTTGTCGTTTATATTTCGCCTGAAAAATCTATGATACAACGATTTTTATTCGAAAATTTGATGATTCATACAAAAGAAGGTTCTGAAATACTCGAAAAATGATTTGGTGTAAAATATGATAATGTACCGATGATTTTAAGTAGAGACTTCAATATTAACTTTACAGATGATAAAAATCAAATGAAATACATGATTTAATTATGTCCATTGATCAAAACCTCGGTACTACAAAATATAAAACGACAATCGATGTGGTTTTTACGTGATGCTTAGATAATTTGAATCAAACATTTTCCTTTCTAACTTTAGCTACCATAAGCCTATTGTATCTTTTTTAGAACAAAATGAAATAATGAAAGTACAAAAAGTCTAAGTATTGTTGAAATTAATGGTGACAATGTTGCAAACAATTAAAATAATGTTAAAAATCAAGTACATTGAACATTGAAATTTAAGTAAATACAAATACTATCCATAAATAATATGCTTGTATATTAATTGTTATTTCAATTGAATTGTATTTATATTTTGTCATGATCTTGCACAGCCCGTAATATATTTGAATAATAAAAAACCATATAAACATGCATTTTTAGTTCTTACTCGGAGTGTCAATAGATGTGAAAACTAGATTGATGTTGATAATTTTAATTCAAACATTATGAAATTTCAAATTATAATACTAAAAGTTCTAAGTTTTCACTTCTATCGGCAGTCTCTATAACTGACAATTTTTTTTCTGAAAAAGTAATTAAGATATTGTAAAATAAATCCCTAAAGTTAGTTAAAATATGCTAGGGAATATTCAAAAATCCATATAAAAATATAATAAATAGAGAAGGAGGAAAATTTTACAGAGATTCTTAAAAAATTTAAATTTTTAAAATTGTGTGAATAATACGTGCAAAATTTCATCTCGTATCATTTTCTTAAGTATAAGTACTATATGAAATGCTAAAACATAATTTTTAAATACATAAAAAAATTGGTCAAAGGGTACCGAGTTCCTCTTAATAGCATATATACATCAGAAATGCATTGAATGTCTATTGTAAATATATGTGCTTTACATACGTTTTATTATTATTTCTCTACCAACACTTTACACAACAAAGAGCTTTCAAAGACAGTTTAAAAAGTCTGATTACGAAAAAAATATTTTTAATATATAATTACATTTCCACACAGACCAACGTTTCCGTCCTTTTAAAATTGCTCTATGGAACAATTTTAGGTTCTCTATAGAGCAACATGTGCATATGTGTGTGATGCCACTTTTTCTACATATATTTTAATTTCTTTCAGGGAACAACAAACTTCACAAAATTATTTAATTATATTGTAAACTTACAAAGTACGTCTAAGACGCACCCCCCCCCCAATGTTAACCCTATTGGAATTCGGGTGCTGCTTGGAATTGAAGGAACATGTATTCACTGGATGGGGCAATTAGAGCAATTAAAAGTTCATGAATGTTCTTAAAAAATTTTTAATACCTTTAAAATAACTAATTATTCACTTCTTATTAATTAGCACCTTCAATTTATTTTAGTGTTCTAAAATTGGATATGAAAAGACAATTTTAGTTTAATTTTAATTTTTCACAAAAACTTGTTGAACTTTTGGGTGCGGCTTAGAATCAAATAAATACGGTATATTTTTTTATATCAATTTATATAAGCATGATTTCATTTTTGAAATTATTCAGATTTCTATTTACCATGAAAAAATAACATAGGTAATAAAACATTACATAACGTACAGTTTGCTTATAAATTAAAAGACAATTTTTTATTAAATAATTTTACTTTTATTTTTGTAGTCTTATTTCATTAATTATTTTTGTATTTAGCCGCTTATAAACTTTAATTTCTAACATTATTGATGGTACTATTATTAAAGAGAGAGTAGAGTACCTATTATTCCAAACATTATGATAATACTACACAAATATTTTGGCACTTCTCTCTCATTCTCTTCTTATGTTTTAATCATTGAATTACTTCTTCCTCCCTAATTTATTGAAATAATTTAACTTCATGCATAAGTTCACTGAGAGAAAGTTAAGAATAGAAAAGTTTTCACAAATGGTAATTTAATCATGGGTCTTAATTTTGCTAGTTATATAAATTTCATTTTTTTACTTATATATTTCATTTCATTAATTGGCTATTTCATTTCTTGAAATTATTTGATTTCATTCATTGCGTACTTTTCACTTCTTTGCAACAGATTTTTTTAAAATTTTGTTCTGGTCATTATAAATTATTGTAATTAAAAAATAACTGCAATGTTGCAACCATTTTTAACTTTCTTGAATTCGTATCGTATTTTTTTTATATCTACCTAATAAAACAATGTGTTGAGTGCGTAAATTTCTCATTACGAAACGATTGCCGACATTTGGAAATGTTCAGAAAATTTAATTTTTTTCATTTTATGCTTGCTTGTTATACAAATTATTTTAATTATATATTTTTATGATAAAAAAATAAAATAATATTTTAGTGGAAATTTTTGATTTTCTTTCACATACTTTGGTTTAATACCACTGCTACTGAATAAAAAGAAAATAGTATGGAAATAACCGTAAAGAAAATGGGGAAAAAATTAACTTTCCTTAAAATGAATAAAGCAATTATTTTCTCCACAGTTCATAATAAGCTTGTAACTGCAATTAAATTAAAATCATGATACTTATGGAAAAACAATAATATTTTACGTTGTTATTACCTAATTAAAATGTTCTAAATTTTTCTAAAATTTTTAGCAATATATTTATGGTAATAATTTTTTTAATTGTTCAATTAATAAAATAAGCATCGTCAAATGTCAATTTTCAGTTTTAAAGATTATATATTAAATTTAAAGATATTTACGTTTAATTATAATATAACTTCAAAAATGATGTTACAATTAATAACTAAATTCCAAAACCCTTGCTGTATTTCTTGAGTAGACATCAACGGAAACTGCAAGGCATGAAAGTTGATGCACTCAGAAAAAATATGATTGTAATTTGAAGAATAGAAGGATTTTCTTAAGTACTGTGTTTGCTTGTTACTGATGTTAAGAAATTTCAATATGCATGTATGAAATATGGGGAAGTTCAAACGTTTCAAGCAAAATTGTCCCATACGGGCTGATCTCTTTTTTGATGAGTACGATCATCACAATTCCTAGGTTACGAAGTGATATTTTCCTTTTGTCGAGAGGTTTACTGTCGTTAGTAAACAAGGGTATCACGCCCCTGGGGTACCTTAGTGATCCTTCTTTATTTTCGACCCTCCTATTTGTCAACTACTTTCCTCTTTTCTTCTTCTCCCGTCTAGATTAAGGACATATATCATAGAAATTTTTAAAATAAAATATTAAGTATTTCTTTCACATATTATATTAAGATAATTTTTTTAAATATTTATTACTTAAACGCTTTTTAACCCGGCAGTTCACTCGCAGGGTTACTCACATCCACCGTCTAACTTTTTCCAATGCACCTAATAAAATTTTTGAAAAATGGATAGTTCCTCGTGTAGCTGACTTTAAGGTCACCGCCTTTTAAGAGCTTTAGCTCGTAGGTGAATTCTGAAAATAGATTTTTGGATACCGCCTCTTTTGGTATGCCATACTTTGCGCGTAAATTTCCAATACAGTTTTGAATACATACGTACGCTTTAAAATCTTTCTTATACTATGGTGCATTATTGTAGTTATGATGAAGAAATGCGAAAGTTAAATAAGTTGATAGATATAGTATTTAATAGACATAGTATTACAGGATTTTTGGATGGAAACATTCTCTTTGCGATGATGATGAGGAAGAATCAAATGAACAAAGTTATCATAGTAAGTATGATTCCTCTAGTAAAATCGATCCAAATTGAGAAGATGAAGACACTCTTGAAATTAAATGCTTTACAAGGAGAGACGAGGAAACAAGTAATTTCAAGAGCGTAATTTTAAAAGTAAGTAATAACAAGAGTAATAACAAGAGCGTGATTTTAAAAGTGAACTAATATACATCTTATCCCCTTTCAGATGAATTTTTGAAAAAGAAAAAAACCATTGTTTGAGCACTAAGAAAAAGATTTAAAAAATCTAAAACGTTTTAATTAAAAGAAATGAGAAGTTTACTCCTCTATGGTTGGTTTTAAAAAGATACAACAATTGTTTTATATACACGGAAGAGAAAATGGAATTGTCTTCTACTTTAAACAGTACATAGTGGTGGTAGAATTGATTCATCTACACTCCACATCAGGTTTGGTTGAAAAATAAAATAGTATTTTCCCATAATTAAACTGAGGGATAAAATATGGTTTTTGATCAAATGAGCATATAATTTTCAATGACTAGAAAATGTAATTGTTAGTCTATGACAATATTTCTGTGTTGTTGAACGTTGCGGCAATAAATGTGCAAATTATTATGTTAAGTACTTAGAAACTACCTAATAAACATAGAGCAACCCGATGATTTCTGATATATTTGGAAATTTATTTACAGAAGAATGTAAAGAATGTAGAAACCAGAAAGCATGATTCTATTATTTTTTTTTAATTATAATATAGTGAAAAAATCGCACTCACTCGCAACGAAGGCTAATGGAGTGTAATAATGATGTATTGTGTGCCTTAATAAAAAGAAGAGATAAATAAATTTTAAGCAATACACATGTTGTATTTCCTATTGTCTTTCTTTTTCACCTTTTCCTACAAATTTTATGGAAAAAAATAGAATGTAAACACCTTTGGGTATGAGATATCCTACGCGTGAAATCCCTTTCGTTTTCTTCAAGGATGTAAAGAAGGGTAAAAACAATTTTGATTTATAATTTGTTTCTTTTTTCCAACTAACATTTTTCGTTTTCCAACCAACATGTTTGCCGAATGGAAAGTCCTCTAGAGAGGAAAATGGTGTTCTGGGGATACTTTTTGAGTTCCATTGGCCCACGCATCTCTGTAGGTGGTTGTCAGGAGTGAGCCAGTCAATCGGTGATAAGACCGAGTCCCTGGAGAGATATTGCTGCTCGTTATTTGAAAGCAGCACATCTTAGCAATCATTCCACAGCGCTAGCGTACTTGTTCTATGTGTCCTGCATCATCACAAATTATAGTTTGCAAGTGAGTGATAAAACCGCTCACTGCATCATGTAGCATTACCGGTCGGAAAAAAGAAAAATACATGGCGTATAGCAATCTCTAACTCCACCAAAGAAGATGGGCTATTTCGATTAACATAACCCCAGAGCCAAAAATCAACGTACGTTAAGTCCGGTGAGTGAGTTGGCCATTCATGTGTAATATTGCATCTGAGTACTCATTCGACAGTGAACTTTTTTTCAGGAACTGCTTCACTTCGGTTGTAATATAAGGAGGTGCACTGTCTTGCATGAATATCATTTTGTCAAGAACATTATGTTCCTATTCTGTCACTTATGTCGTAGCATTGGTGACGTTTTCCATTGACTGAACCTGTCTACCAGCCTAATCTTGCACAAAGCTCTTCAAAGAATAAAGGAACCAGACTAATTTCTGGGTTTTTATAGGAATCTATCTAATTTGCATATTTTCTGAGATTGGCTTAAGTACAGCACCATTTACCGTAGTAGAACAATAAAACTCTAATTTGTTTTCTCAACCAAAAAATAAATCCCCCTTCACGAAAATGACTTTTCCGCAAACCGTATTCAAATACATCATTTTTTTAAAATTTCTATGTATTTTTAAAGTATTTACAGATTTACGGGATACCCTTTATATATAAACCGGCATAAGCTGTTCTACCAGTCTGTATTATAACAGCTTGTAAGTGAATAAATTTAGAATTAATAGTATTTTTAATGGTTAATTGAATTTTTATTTTATGTAACTAAAAATAATTCAAAATAACACATCTAGCGTAATGCAAGTGGATAAACAACAGTTTTGGTTTTATGATTTGGTGTATAGATGTACAAAGTTTTTGGAGTTCCTAACCTGGGGCAAGCACCATATAGTTGACCATATATGTGGAAAACAAGAACTCACTAAATTTAATCCAAAGCCCACAGTGAATGTCCTTGAGCTTTATTGATTGTCATCACCGAAGCAAGCTGAACGGAAAGTTGTAACCACTTGAATATAAAAGGTCAATCAGTAAAGACCATTGGAATGCATGGAATCAGCGCGTCTTATATTTACATTTATTGTTAATTATTTTTGCTTCAACCATTTTCGGAATAATTTTCTTAGTGGAAAGTCTAGTTCCATTTCCTAAATTTGATGTGTTCAGGTACCGAAGAAATAGTATTGGTGATTCAGTTTTCAAGACTAGTTTGTGCTGTGGTATTCCCGAAGGCTCCAATGAATTTAGAAATTAGATTGAATAAGTAACAGCATCATTATTTTCTATAAATATATGTATATATTTATATTCCATAACTGCAAAAGGAATTTTCAATTGAATCCTATCATTGATTATATTAATGCCGTGGTTTCTTGGATCTAAACATGTTTACAGAGCCAATCAAAATTTCCAGAGCTATTTTAGTTAGTTCGGGAAAACCATATTTTCCAAATCTTCTATTGATGACTGAAGTTGAAACAAGTCCTGTCAAAATGATATTTCCTATGTTGAAGGATCAATTGGAAATTTGCCGTCACCCATGTTTAAAAGATTCTTGGCAAATGTTTGTACCGTATTTTCTCTTAGCAAATACACTAGCATGTTTGTCGATAATGTAAAGTGCTTCACGTGCCTCCGAAGGAACAAATTTTTCAGGCACGCGTTAAGCTTGTTTGTGGGTTTTGAGGATGGAATAACGAGCAAATTTTGACTGAAATCACCGACGAATAATATCACAGATTGATCCATTTGACGTTGATTGTTCTGAAAACCTCACAGATTACGATCAACTGCTTTAAATCCTTTTTTTTTTTGAGTTGTGGTACAGTTATCTCTAATAATGAGTTTGTTTTCCATACATTTGTCATCCAGATGTTTCCCCAATGTTACAAATGGGATTTTAAGTTATGATTAAATTCAATGGCAGCTTGAAAGCCGAATGCGTCATACGTCCTCCATCAAGTAGCGTTGCTGCTATCCCCAATGATGCTAGAGCAGGAGGAATCTTACCCTTAATTCGAATTTCTGCGAGTATCAGATTGAGCAGAAAAGATTTTTCTGTGCCTTTTGGTACATCAAGAAAAAGAAGTCCTCGAATTCCACTACATACGTGCCTCCCAAAAAATTATACACAAGTCGTTTATCATTTGTTAAGAGCCTTATCTGAGACTCAACATAAATTTGTAACACATTAACGTCGTATTGTTACTCTCTTAATAAGTCTATATTGATAATATTGTCTCTATCACGTTCTATAGAAAATAGCCTAAGCTGAATTTCTTTGTTAATTGACTCCCACATAACTTCAAGTAATATCAGCAATTTATTGAAAATGTCTTCCGAATACTTCACATCTAGTTTAGAATTTCTCTAAAAGCTCGGAGAAATATGTCTTTGCTCATAGATCTTACTAATCAGAAGGCGCACAGCTTTTTAAACTAATGATGAATAGAACTCGTATTTAGTGAGCATGACGTGTTTCAGATGCTTATGTCAATGCATTGTCCCAATGTTAATAATAATCAAGCAAAACAAGTTTGAAGCATGCTTCTCTACATATATGACATACTTGACCATCGATGTTTTTGATTGCTTGAAAAGATGTTGGTCCCTTAATGACTTAAAACAAAATTCTTAATTAGTAGTATTCACTATTATTCCGGTAAGCAGTGTATTAACATCCCAATATAGTTCTAAAAAAAATTCAGACACTGAAGAATGTTTTGCAACTCGTTTTCTTCTGTAAAATTTATTCGTTAATTGATTCCGCGCATAATACTGTGAGACTTCTTGATGTAGCAATGTTTTCGTCAAATTCATTAGTTGCACACAGTGTAAAAATGTGGTCAACGCTTTATTTGGAGGGTCAACAGCTCTTTGAAGGGCGTTCGTTCTCTTCCGTGGAGAAGACTTCTTAATCGTTTTCTAAGTAAACACTGAGATGCATATAAACAGGAAAGCATTCATGGATATCAAAACCTAAAATTTGCCATATAGCATAATAACTGCCAATATAACGTCTCATTTGAAATTGTTCTACTTCATTATTGGTTAGATTGGAATTCGCAAATACAAAATCTGCCATATATGACTGACTTCATTTAACAATTTACTGATTACACACACACACACACATATATGATCTAATTAACTGAATTACAGACCTCTACTTTGGTATGTTTGTTGTATGACTTCAGAAGTATAGCAGAATATATAGGGTACTATCCATTGATTATCAATTTCAATATCAACATTATGAAGTTTGACATTTGTCGCGTATTTATTATGAACTGGTTTTCGTCGTTTGTACAGCAGTGCTTCTCAAACTTTCAGCATTGCTAACCATTGTTCAATCCTAATTTTCTTAGCGCTCCCCTCCATACAATAGCAATGTATTGACGCTAAAACTGCAATCAATATGACTTTAACCTCTGAAGTGACACCAGCGTATATAAATGTTTTGCTTAGTCAAAGCGTTGATTTTCCCGGACGTATATATGCGTCTTTCCTAAGTACGATCTTCTCTGTGCACTGCTATCCAAAAAATTATTCCGTAGGCCTTAGTATGCAACAAAATGACTTTCACAGTGTTTGCAAAGGATTTACTTATTTATTCCTTTTCTTCCCCCTCCCCCATACATCACATACGCACGCCTAAGTGGAAAACAGTGACATTTGGGAGCGAATCGAGTAACTTTTAATAGACAGTTAATGGATTAATTATAAACCGTACAAATTATCAAGGTGAGTGTTAATTTTTGTATACAATTTTATATGCGACAAGACAATGAGGTCATTGGTAATTATTAAACTATTTCCCAGCTTAGTATATTGAGTGTTAAATTAATTATAAAATACATCATGCAGTGTGCTGATATATTTATAAGTGTATTATATAGGTATTATATAAGTGTAAATGTGTGTATTTTACATTTTGTACTTTGTTTACTTTCAGTAATTTAATATTTTTAAAAATAATTTTTTGTTTTCGACTCTTTAATATGCTTGGGCTCACCCCCTGGGCACGCTCCCCACAGTTTGAGAAATGCTGTCAGTGCTTCTCAAATTTCCAATATTTGCGACTCATTGTCCAGACATAATTTTCACCCTTCCGCCTCCCCATACAATAAAAATATATTGAATGCAATAAAATATAATTTGACGCTCTATCTATAATACGACTTTAATTATAAACCGTACAAACTATCAAGATAAGTGTTAAATTTATACATAAAAAGCCCTTGAGAAGTACTAGTAATTATTAGACTGGTTTCTAATTTAATATTGATAAATTAACTGTCAAAAACATTGTGAAGTACTGATGCATTTACAAGTATTAAGAAGAGGTAGAAAGTAAGTTTTTTTACGCTATTCAAATAGATTAATTTTTACTAAGTTTTTAGTTTTAATCCATTGTGTAATAACCCTCGTTATAAACAACCTTTAGCCGCATCTACTTAGGAAATTTTCAATGCAGTATCGATAAAAATCAAATAATGTTTAAGAAAAATATCTGGAGATGGTATTTTGGAAATCATTCAAATTTTGAAATTTTTTAAACTAAAAAATTTTTTAAAGATAAGAATAAATGGAACTCTGTTAGAGCAGTATCGTGGGAGTATAATGATGAGATAATATCTCAGTTGGTTAACTTATTCCAGAGCTCTTTTGGCGCAGTATGGTGTCTTGCATTATCAAATTTCGAAATAAAACCTTTTTCTGCTGACATTATCTGGACACTTTTCAATTAAAGATTGATTTACTCGACCCACTTGTACACACTAAGGGTCTGCATTCACAGTTTGCCCAAATTTCAGCTCTTAAAAATGAATTACCCCGTGAATTGTCCACCAAACACACAAAAGTGAATTTTGGAGACAACCGCTGCCTTTTGCGTGACAGCGGTAGCCGAGTAGTCAAGGTAACGGACTCGTAGCCGGCGTGTCATGACTTCGAGTCTAGTACCACTGAAGACCCACCATATAGGGAAGTGATATGTGTTAAATCTGTCGAGAGCTTAAACTTCCTCCCGTTGATGTTGTGTGGCAGTTAGGAGAGAGCGTGTCATGGGCTCGTCACTTGACTATGGTTTAGAATGACTAGGTCCGTCGACAAAATCTTCGAGTAGCTGAAGAGCTCACTCACTGCCTTTTGCGTTTTGGATTATCAGAGAGGTCTCATTTTTCATCTTCATTGATCAACACTCAAAAGCAAGTTGCATGAGGTGGATCGGTCAGCTTTATTTTCTTCGGACAGATTAGGCAGGACCAAAACTCCTGCTCTGTTCACTTTACCAATCTGCAACAAATGTTCTTGTAAGGTCAATCAAGTTGGTTAAAAGAATTTCACAATTCTTTCACTTCACTCTTTAACATGCAAACGTCTAAAGCTGTTCGTCCTCTTGCAGAATTCCATTAGGAAGATCGAATTTGCCCAATTTGAACTGAAAAACCCTCCTTATGCAACTCGGAATGTCTAATGCGTTTACATAACCATCGCAAAAGAGTTTGGTAACAACGATTGCTTTTATACAGTTGTGAAACTCAAAAAGCATCAATGCACATATGCACTTGTTCTAGAATTTGGCTGCCCATTCATCCATAAAAAGCAAAATAAATAAATAAATAAGATTTAAATATTTACAATTTACCAAATCAATCTAACCATAACATGCATTTGGCACGACTTTGAGGTACACAATGAGCTGATAAATATCTAACTAATATCGACTAACGCAAAAATGACTTTATTTTCCGGTCTCCCTAATATATTTTGTCAGTGCAAATGTGTATTTAATTTTTGTTATGTTAGAATGTATTTTTTTTACTTCCTTTCAGTTTAACTTCCTTTTACTTATTTTAAAACTTTACTTTTGACATTTGAATAAGCTCGCGCCTCCCTCCCTTACAGGAATATCACGCTCCCTTTGGGGAGCATGCCCCACAGTTTTAGAAATGCTGATCTAAGCAAATGTTTTGGGGATTTTTCACTACAAATGGCACTGGAAGCTTA
Source organism: Trichonephila clavata (assembly GCA_019973975.1). Classification (NCBI taxonomy): domain Eukaryota; kingdom Metazoa; phylum Arthropoda; class Arachnida; order Araneae; family Nephilidae; genus Trichonephila; species Trichonephila clavata. The sequence goes on along the minus strand of BMAO01034419.1, from coordinate 50,661 downwards.
GTTCCTCTTAAAGGTATGACGAGTTCTGCCGAATACATAGTAGCATTACGCAGTAGAATTGTTCCATCCATGGAAACATTTGATGGGACATATAAACATGACTTGTATTTTCCTCACAATTCGAAATTTGTATATACATTTATACAGAAAAGTCGGCCATGTATTTATTCCTGAAAATTATCGGCCTGGTGATTCCCCAGACCTAACTCTTATTGAAAGTTATGGCATATTTTCAAGAATTGTTTTGCTAAGATGAGTTACAGAACACTAGTACAAATGATAAAAAGTGCTATACAAGTGTGGCTCCTCGATGATGAAGTCAAGAACATGTACGTCTAAACTAGTGAGCTACCAAGACGTGTTGAAGAGTTCATTTCTGCTAAAGGAGGACATACTTCATAGTAATAAAGAAATTTGTTCTGTCTACAAGTTATGTAATAATTAAAAGCTAAGGTTTTAGAAATAATTGTTTTTTTACCGTGCGTCCCAATAAATTCGGACTTTACAGTGAATGAAGTTTTTTTAATATAATGGCAATTTAATATAATAAACCACATATACTCTGCCCCCAAAACATTTAACTGACAGAAAAATCCTAATAAAATGAAAATATCTTATTCAAGTTCAATAGAATTTTCACAAATTGTTGAAAATAAAAAGAATCAATGCATCGCAAAATAACAGTGGAAAGCAACAATTAGTTTTCAAATAAGTGTTATAAACAATAATACCTTATCTGAGAAAATTACTTTGTAAACATTTATCAGTGAAGCATGTGACAAACTTTAAGGGAGATGCAAGATCAACAGCGAAGATTCATACCTGCAAGCAGGTCTTCGATCATATTTTGTGGAATCTGTGCACATTCCCGAAGGAGAAATGTTATCAAGTCATCCAGTTTTGAGGGAAGATCAGTACAGAACGGAAATACATCTTCTGAACATGTCCTAGACAGGCTCTTTTGGGCTCAAGTAAGGCGAATGTGCTGGTCCTTCCATTCGAACCAGTGTTTCACATAACCCTCATTTGTTGACAAAGCAAATTCTATGTATTCGTGTGTTATCGTTCATAAACATGGTGTCGAGTCCCATGGCTGTCACGAGGCTGCATTAGCCTAGTGGTCAAGGTATCGGATCGTGGCAGGCACGTCATGAGTTCGAGCCCAGTACCACTATAGACCCACCGTGTAGTGGAGTGATGCCCTTTAAATATGCGGAGAGCTCAAACGTCCTCCCGTTGGTGTGGTGTGGTAGTTAGAAGAGGGGGTGCCAGCTGAGGTGTCCTCCTCGTCACTTGACCGTGGCTCAAAATTACGAGATCCATCGCGAAAAGTCCTCGTCTAGTTGAACAGTGTAATGTTAATATTCACTCACTCACTCCATGGCTGCCGTATGCAGACGAACATAACAGTCGTTATAAGTCGTTGATTGTATCTCGATAGATAAATACTGTCACTGAATACAGGCGAAACACGTGGATATTAGTTATGTCACTTACTGATATACTTGCCCAAACCATGGCACCAAGAGGATTGTAGCTGAGTCTTTTGGTGATATTGCGAGTTTGAGATCGAGTGCCTGGGGTTTCCTGATCCGTATCAATCGGATAACGTTGTTGATACAGAATCGGGACTCATCGGTGAACCCATTGATCCATTGTTGTATTGTTCAATAGTTGTGATCCAGAGACACTGTGAACGAGCTCTTCCGTGAGAGGATGATGGCATCCAAAATGATGGTTATCTGGAAAATGGGCACCTATCATGCAGCCGTTTCCAAGCAATTCATAGAAATATCACTATTTATGATGACGTCACAACACTCAAAGAAATTTGACAAGTTGAACTCGTTTGTTAATTCCGAGTTTGCAGATATAGATAATGATCTGAGCGAATATTTTGACACCCACTACAGCTCATAGGTTTACACTATGTTCGCTTTCAAAGGGATTCTACAAATGACGAATATTCGAACGGTTGTAACTTAAGGTTTGGGAAATCTCCGACGGTTGTTCCCCAGAATGGATGCATCTGATTCAGTACTAGCTGGTGCTTATTTCAAATACCGTCAATGTTTCATTTTGATAAATTTGAAACAGAGTAACGAAAGAATTAGCACACCAAACAAATTTAAAACTCAAAACAACGAAAGAAATAGCAATTATTGTGAAATGCATTACATTGCTCTATTTGCGAATATGGAAATATTTTACAACGGAACTGCTTCACATTTTAAAGCTACTTAAGTAAATTGTGTTGATGTAACCTAACATTTTCTCGAGTTATGCTAATTTTACTATTTTTTGAGACAGAGTGTAAATAGAACTTGAAGTGTATTTTTGCATTTTAACACTTTTAAAAACATTACATTTGTCCCAGAGTACAAACTATTCAAGAAAAAACATAAAATAATCACTCTAAAAAAGGTGCTAATTTATATATATATACATATATATATATATATTATAATTATTTAATATTCAAATAATATATAGTTATTTTCCTTATGTTGTGTTTAGTTCCGTTTGAAACTAATTTGATATATTTTGCTGTTATTTCAAACTAATTGAAACAAATGAAATTAATAAGAGCTCAATCATATATACCATGGGTGTCTAAACTATAAAAACTTGTAGGCCGCATTGGAAAAATATTTTTTTCTGGGCCGCACATACAATATTTTTTTTAACAAATTGAAATAAAAATTAAAACTTTCTATGTAGTTTTATTAAAATAAATTAACTTATTTTTTTATAATTTTTTTAAAATTTGAATTATACATGAATAGGTAAACATTTATTTTATATTTGTAAAAGAATTGTTTCCTTTAGTTTGGATTTCATAAAGATGGGGAAAAAATCAAATTAAAGAGATGAATGAATTTGCGTTTATGTTGAACAAGCAAATCGATATCGGGTTCAATAGACGAAGTTGCAATTCTTAATGTATTTTCAAGATGTTTGTCAGTGATCTTGTCCTATTTTTTTTGTATGCTTTCTTCTTGGAAAATAACTGTTCAGAAATATAAGTAATGCCAAAAGCTGAAGACATTAATAAACCATGAGTGTGAAAATGAGGATATTTATCACGCGGTGTAGGTAATCTTTATAAAACTCCAGTATAGAAACATTCCCAATTTTTTTTTCCAGTTGAATGTCACTTTGCCGGTCAATGCATTCCATTTGAAGATTTGATGGTAATTTATTTATTTCTGGAGAAAACGGGGTAGAAAATATATTGAAATACACTTCGTATTTTTCGAAAACCTTGAAATCTTCTTTCAAACTCTTCAATTCAATCGAAAATTGATGCTGCATATTTTGTGCATGCGTTTATTTTTTAAAATAAAAATGTGTAAGTTGAAATATTTTCACAATTTGCCTTTGAGCCGCATTTTAAAAGCTTTTAGGTCGCACTTTAGACAGACATGATCTATGTAAACATATTTCAGTGTAGTTATAAATATTGCAAAAGTTTCTATATATCTGAGTATCAATAAAATACTACAGATTCGAATCGTAAAGAAAGCTTCCTTGGAAATTCTCAACCCTGATGATTGGCCAATTTTCACAATCATAATTTATGATTGTAATAGAAAGCTTGATAATGATAATTTAATGTATTTCTGGTTATTCGATTAGAAATTTCTCTTCACTCCCATTAAATAAATGTTGAACTACTGTACTTACCTTAAGTCATCCAGTTGAAAGTAGAGCCGCCAGCACCAAAGGAACATGACGATTGAATAATGTATAAACAAGTGACATTTGTGGGAAAACGAATGATGGGATTTAACATGCCCCACCATCTATATTCAGTTATATCTAAAATAATGAAGCCCGTCACTTTCATGTTGTTCTAGAGAAAAAACCATAGTTAAAATATAAGCAAATAAAATCCAATAGGGAAGAAAATGTATCTATTATCATTGCTTAGCTTTATCTGTAACATACAAATATGAATGTCTGATAGCTAAATATATAACATTTAGTTTAATTCCCATAATAGAGTCTAGTTTTAATGTCTTTTTTTCTTTTTTGGAAATAAATATATCATACAAAAACATGTATGTTTTTTACATTTAATTTATGTAGCAAGATGTTTTGGTAAATGATATTTTCAACATTTTGGCAAAAAACAATGAAAAGACTAAACACAATGATTAGATATTTCATTTATTTTTTTACAAATCTATGTATTTGTAATAACAAATTCTCTTTTTTATATAATTCTCAATTTAATTTCTTCCGCTAAATAGGATTTTTACTGTAAATTAGAAGCAAAAATTGCAAATATTTGCATTTTTTATATTCCTTGCTGCAATGGCTTTTGAATATCATGTTTATTCTCAGTGAAATATTTTATCAATTCCAATATTTTTCTTAAAAATTTTCTATGAGAAAGGTGAAATCAATTAAATCTAATTTTAAACCTAGTAGTAAAACATGATTAAATAAAAATAAATATGTACTTCAAAGAAAATGAGAGTAATGCGATATGCATTCCAAACTTTTTCAGAAAATAGAATGATGAACAAGGAATTCAAAAAACGATGAACATTTCAAAGAAGCATTCAAAAGTTCCTCACTGATACAAATATTTTAAAACCTCATTCCTTATCTGAGATTTCTCCTTTTATATTCTTTTCAGTAGTATAAAGGAGAGTATTATAAGAACTTGTTTTTTACGAAAAGGTAGTTCTGGAAATTCCGAGAAGTTTCTAAGAATTTCACTGTAATGAAAAATCGTTTTTTTTTCAAATTTACTTCCGAAATTTATTCCAACCAATCGTTTTTTCGGTTAAATATGCATTTATTATTTTTAGTCAATTGTCATCTATCAACCGGAAACATAACGCAAAATTATTAAAATAAAAAATAGACAAAATATATATGTCAAAAAGCGATGGAAGCATGATTAAACAAAAGAATAAGATATATATATATTGTGTATTTCTTGGAAGATTGCTGAAGTTAAAAATTAGTGAAAATAAACCTCTTTTCAATTTTAACGTAATAAATAGCTAAGGACATGACAAACCATTTATTACGTATTATAAAAGCCTTTTCATTTTATACAGATTATTTGAAATAAAACATTTACTATAAATATTACATAAACGACAAAAAATTATTCCTTGAATTTATTTTAAGACTGCTTATTTCAATTTTAATTTGTTTAACATAAACTTTTATTTTCATACCCACATCACTTTAATACCTACACATTTAAACCTGTATTCAATGCTTAGATAAAATCTTATCTGAAAAAGAACCTATTATCTAAGAAAATTTTATCATGCATAAAATCTGAGATGCGTGGTTTAGTACATCCAAAATTTAAAATTTATTTATGTTAAAAGAGAATCAATCATACATTTAGTTTTGATGCATATATGTTCGAATGAAATAAAAACTAATTATTGCTAAATAAAAATATTTATAGAATTTCTTAGAATTATATCTTACTTATGTGAATAAAATAAAGCATACCAAAAATATCAGTCGAAATTAGACTAGCTATATTTTTTCATAAAATATACTGCTGAAAGTCTAGAATGCAATGCAAAGAAGTACAAAGCATATCAAAGCCAAATGGTTTAGAAAGATAACGCATAATACAATGTTTAAATCGGGGCTTCGAACCGTAATATTTTCGTTCCGGTTTTCGGTTCAGTTCCGAATGAATTATTTTATTTTATGTATATTCTAATCTTAAGGGGACATGGTATGATTTACACTAATATTTTTAATTTAAGGATTTTCAAAATTGTTTTGTATGTGTGCATACTATGTAAAATAGATTTTGTGCTCAAAATTTCATAAGAAACTAGCAAGTTAATTTTTAAGGAAAAACCTTAAAATTTTTGAAGTGATTTTAAAATTCTACTCCTCCTACAAATATTTAATTTACATGTACGTCAAATTATGTATAAAAAACTGGTATGGGTTTTGCGATAAAATGATTGGTAGTCGTACAAAACTTCTTTTTTATAAATGCTTATTGAAAATTCCTAAAAAAATAAATAAATTCTGAGTTGAATTATTTTTTAAAAAAAATAAGTATTGCTTTGATTCTCAAAGTGCATACTAACTTTTGTTACTTCTACTATTAGCAAAAGATAAAAAAAAATCAAAGCATAAGACACAATAGAAAAAAATGCTTAGCTTTCAAATGAAAACAAACTAGTTTTTACCTTTTTCTGAGAAAAGTAAGTTTAAAAATTTGATTTGCCATTGAGATGTGAATAAAAACGAACGTAAAATCTATCATAATTCTGCATTTTTTAATTTTACAGCTTTCAAATTTTGGGAGTTATAGAAAAAAAATAATTTAAGTCATCAAAAATACATTTGATTTTTTTGCCGATTTTTGTCAATTGAATCGTATTGTGTCCCCTTAAATCATCTTTACTTCTAGTTCATTCAATTGAAATAAATCTGCGTTCTACCAGTAGTTTCTAACGAAACTGAAACACTAAAGTATTTGAGAACATCAAAACATGATATCGAGAAGCAATGCACATGTAAAGATGTTAATTATGTGGTTGAAGCTAAATTAAAAAATATCGATTATAGTACGCTACAGTAATAAATTTACTGAAGATTTTTCCTGAACCGAAAAAAAACCGATATTTTTTTGGTTCTGTTTCGGTTTTGTTATGATCAAAATAACGTTTTTTTCCGGTTTTCAGTTCAGTTTTGTTTCGAAGCTCTGGTTTAAATGGTTGAAAATGCAACCAGGTGCTCGAAGAAATCATGAAAGTTGGGCGTCTTTCAGTCAGACGTTGTCCTGTTGGAATGTGGCCGTCTGTAAACTCAGAATCCAAGGGAGAACAGCAGAGCTACAAACATACAAAGACAAAGTAATTGTACGAGTATCGGTAATATGTATTACCATCTGACTCAAAAAATGAGCAACAGATAGAGAGAAATGGTAATAAACTAAATAATATTTATTGAATCGCAACGAAATTTTCACAGGTTGTTGAACAGAAGAAGCAATGTCCTGCATAAAAAGGAAAAACAACAATCGATTTATGTAATTTAAACAGGTCATTGGCGATATTATGTCATCATCGAAAATAAAAGCTTCAACACGTTTATTAGTTATCTCTGATCCTATGACAAAGTTTTTAAAAAAATTTTCAATTTACTGTAATCCTAGGATGAGAGATTTTGTTTTATTGTGTTTTCTTTTTAAAACTAAAACACTATTCTTTAAGAGAAAAAACAAGGCCAAGACCCAGAATCAAAACAATCTTAAGATAAAAAATTCATCATGTTATTGAAATACTGTAAATTAGCTGTAGGAAGCAAAAGACTTAATTCACATTTTACCCAGACAGTATAACACATATATTTGCAGAACATCTGATTAGCCTTTGAACTTAAGGTATGGTTAGTTCCGATCCTCTCTCATGTGTGTTTCTGTTCATTTAGGAAAGTTGTAAATTATATGTATTTCTACTGCGCTTTTTTCATGTAAAAGAGTTTTATGATATTTGGAAATGTACAGAGAGCACTTTAAAGGGTTAGGGTCAAGGTTTATTTTATGAGTATTCTGAAACGTATAAAGCATAATGAAAAACGTTTTACATAACTCTTTTTTACATCCATATACTTTTATATTGAATATACTTATAACCCAGGAGCAATCACGCTGGGCAGAGAACAGGTTTATCCATCGACAGTCACCCATATAAGCTAGATTTAAACGGATCAGAGCCGCTCCTTGGATCCGAAAGTACCAAAAGGGCCCATAGATCTGTGCCCAGGTCCCGAAATGAGTTTAAATCGGCCCCATTTTAGACTTTTATTAAAATTAGGAACATTTGCAGCATTTTAGTTCAGTTTGATTGAATTTTTTTCTCAAATAATCTAAGAAAATTGAAAAGTTCTTGAAAGTAGGTAAGTATACCTTCTCTTAAATTATTCCCTGGAATTACGATTATTATCGTACACAATAAAAATGATTATAAAAATGGATTGTGGTGTGATGAATTACTCCGCGTGACCATTAACGTTGGTAACGAGTGCACACCTGCTCCCGGGTTAAAACAATTTGAAGTCTTCTCATATTAAATATTGAAAATAACACAATTACCCTTCATATCATATGTTGAGAAACATAGACTAGAATATTTTTCTAATGATATTTGTTTGTTAAGAAATGGATGATGGAAGAAATAAATCTTATTTAAATATCGTTTTCCAATCTTTCCGAATTTAAAAATTTGAGAAAGGACAAATAAAATATTAATTATCCTGTTACTTAAAATATATATTACTTAAATGAACATATAAAATATTTAATACTTATCTTGTTAATTTGTGCGGTTTACAATGAAAATCGTATTGTAGCTTTAGCGTCAAAGTGCATTATTATCGCATTCAATACATTGGTATTATATAAGGGGGTGCAACAAAAATCATGAATGAAAATTGGGTTGCTAATACTGAAACTTTGAGAAGCACTGTGTTGAAGCAGGCTTCACAGTGCCGATTCATAACTTCAAGAAGATCGTCGATCATACTGTGTAGGATCTATGCCCCTCCTCGTATAAGACATGCAGTCTGGTCTTTAAAGCTTAGTCATTTCCCAGAATGGATCCATCCAATTACATACCAGCTAAGTATTTCCTCAAACGCGTCGTCAACGGCTCATTGTTAGAAATTTGGAGCATAGAAATAAAAAATAGAACTAAATAACCCAACGTATTCAAAGCAAAGAAAGAAAAAGCAATAGCTAAATAAATCAGCGTTTATATGTAGAGCATCGTACGTCTCAACGTGTGGTTATTTTTACAAACATTTTACTTCGGAACTGCTTTCACATTCTACTGCAAGGTATATATTCTAATTGTGTGTTGGAATGACCTTTCTTCTATACTCGAAATATGCTCATTTTACTGTTTCTTGATTATTTTTAGACAATGTGTGGATGAGAGAGAGGTAGACGAATGCACAATATCACAATGCCTACTATAGAATCACTATCTTTATGCTTAAGGTGACAGTTAAGATATTACTCTCTTGAGTACGATCGTCTTGATGTTGCGGACAGAAGATGGATTCTTCTGTTCAGACAATGTCATATTATTCGGGGTTGTGCAGGTTCAACATTCAATGCAGAGGCAAACATCTGTGACTTTCAGAATATAGTAATCGCAGCACTAGACTTCTAATATATATTCCAATATGCTGTAAACGCCGAAGTGTATGAGAGGACACTGATTGTTATACAGCAAACCGTAATTTTTGCGGTATTGTTTCTACATGGGGCAGAGAGATTAATCCATGTCATGCAGGCAATATGTGAATCATCATGCATAACGGCGTCATAAGGCGGGTGAATTCAATATCATCCGTCAATTGTGCATTCGTAAATTACAGATCCACATCTCTGTTGCTTGGTTATGCCCCCGATACGGTTACCGATTTCTTAGAATTATAATCCTTATGAATTTCCCTTCAGCCGAAATTGGAACCGATATGCTCTAAAGAGCCTCGTATTCTTAGAAGCAGGTTGAAGCTGTTGATAAAAAACCGCGTAATGAAAAAGCAACCTCAGGAAATCCCAGTAATTCAAACCAGTATTTTAACTCCATTTACATACCGTGTTTTATAAGCGCTACAAGTGGATTTAATAGACGTATACGTTGATATGCTTATCAATACGCTGATATAGTTGTTGCATTTTGGATGGCAATACCTAGAGTGATGAATACATTTCCAATACACGATTTATCAGTTATTTATTTTAGTTGCTGTCTGAAGCAATATGAAGCTGTTTGAAACAGACCTCGTAGTTTTTATCCATGCCTAATTAACGAGAGTGGTACTTAAAATATGGCACCTCATTCTTCAAAGGTCTTTAATATGTGAAGGGAAGGACTTTGAACGTCTACAGATTTAACGTGCATTAGCTCTTACAACGCGGTTTTGGTGACCAACAAATCAAGAGAAATATCTTCGGCTATGAGTTTACAATAATGATCAATGAAGTAATTAACCATGAAATACTTGTATATATTTCTAAAATAATTATTGGGAAGTTCAAAGTTTTTGTAGCTGAAAAAGTTTAAGTAATTTTTTTTTTGCTAAAATTTCATCAAAAGTCTATTATTGATCAATAAACTGGAGGAAATGCTGATAGAGTATATTTTCCTGTATAATTTTAAAGTTAATTACGTATTTTTATAATAGTCTAAAAATTATCCATTTCCAACATCGCTAAGGTTCTAAATGCACTAAAGGATTTAACTAGTGCCTTAATATTGGAAGAAAATAATTATTTTAGAAAAACAACCATAATATCATTACTGAATTAATTGTTTTGTTCGAGTAAAGAGCCTTTTTCTAATCAAAAACTTGTAAAATATCTTCACTTTTAAGCCAAACTTGGATATTTTTTTATTATTGAGTTTCATAATATTTATATTAGAACACCAATAAATAAATAATTTATTAAAAGTTCATTACGTTTTTGACACTTAAACTATTCTTACACTGGAATAATGGATACTGAAATATTAAGTCATGTATATTGCTACTACTTTACGACTCAAAGACAAATATACGAAAATAAATTTGTATCATATTATTCATAGTCGTTAAAAACGTACTCGTTATAATCAAGCTTCACAGTGGTCAATAAATTGATCTATAGAACAATTCAAATAGTAGAAACTGAGACAGATAAAGTCTCTATGTCTTATCGCAGACAACACACAAGCAGATTATAATATTTACTGACTTGATCTTTGTCTCAAAAGTGCCTTATATCGTCTCATTCATATTTCCTGAAGAGTCAATCTCAGATATTTCCAATGGTTCCTTAGCTATATGCTTTTTTCACCAAATGTATGATTAAGGGTAATAAAATCGCCAATCCGGTAACCCTGGTAATATCTTTTCCAAGGTTGACATAATCTTACTTTTCAAGTTCATGCTGAGAAGTGGATTTTTCCATTTAAACTATATTATCGCACAAGCATTTTATCACTTCAGTAAAAACAACAAACGTGGCGTATTTGAATATCATGGCACATTCGATTGACTGGTTGTTTATTGGCATCACAAATCACTGATGGAACTCGTAATTTTCAACTTGACCAAGTGATGAGGATATTGTGAATACTTTGATTCTCAACATGTTTAACATGCATACATCAGTACTTCTATGCATGATGCATTTTCATGTGTACCAGGAATTTAATCCACAACCTTGCAAGCATAACACCAACAACGAATTCATGTTCATAAATATTTGTCAATTACGCTCGTCACGATGCTTTCAGAAAAAAATAATTTTCATCACATTCTAAGTAAGATTTCTTACTTAGAATGCATGAAAATAATAAGAAGTTAAACAAAATCAATTATAAAAGGAATTTTTTGGTATAAATAAAGGCAATTAAGTTTGATCTTTGTTTATCTATATACTCATATCTTTAATACAGACATGACCTGTTAGAACATTCTAATGATGAGCAAATTTAAATATAAAAGCAAATGTATAAATATATATTCAGGGGAATTAATTCTCCCATTTGCACAGTTCTATTCTCGTTACAATAAGCACTTATTTGCAATTGTGATATAAATAGCATCATTCTGTGACCTAGCTCCTTCCTTTCAGATCAATTTCATCTAAGATTGCATCGTTCTACAAACATGTTTACTATGATCCTCATTGATCAGAAATGCAGCTTTAATGCTTAGATCGTAGCTCAAATGATTCATCTTGATAGGTTAGAAGTACGAATGCTAGCATCACCATTCATGGATTCTACTTTCTGAAGAATTTCAATACATACAAATTGACTAAAAGTGGCCGATTTCTCTTTCGTTAATTTGATGCAAATATATAATTAGACATAATGATATTTTAAATGGAATGTTTTCTATAAGTTGAGGTAAGAACACTTTTAATATTTCTTGTATAATTTCGAGAAAAATTTAAATGCATAAAAAAATTGAAGTGGAAACAATTTTATGCAAGGGGGGGGGGATGCATATGAGATTAGGTCCCTCGAGGCATAAATCTCTTTAGGTAAATGCGAAATGTACAATTTGAATGATTTTTTTTAATTTCACATGGGACATACTGTCTTTGGTAAACATGAATAATGTGTGGTCTCTCTCTTTCTTTCAAAGTGCCGAAAGTGCATATATATATATATATATATATATATATATATATATATATATATATTAGTCTTAAAAGAAAACTACATTAATTTTAGTGGTTCTCTGTACAAATAATATTTCTATATATAGATATAGATAAATTCGAATTCCAGTAAGGCACTTTAAGAAAGTTAAAATTCAAATTATATCTTTTATCATAAATATTGCTATGTAATTTACAGTCCTTAATATACAATGATACATCCAAGTAATTAGTTTTAACTGGTTTAATATTAATGTTAATTAAGCTTAAATAATTCGGATAAAAAGTAATATCGGAGTTAAAATTATTATTTTTACCAAAAATAATTAGGTCATCTATGTATCTAAATATGTAATAGTCATTATTAATAACATAATTATATTCGTAAAATTGTAAATATAAATTAGCCAAATTATTGCTGGACACTTAAGGCAAAGCTTTTGTTTGTTTGTACAGAGAACCATTAAAATTAATGTAGTTTTCTTATAAAACTAAATGTATTAGAGTTCTAAATTTTCGTAAATTAATATTAAGGTAATAATTACTATGATTTTCTAAAATTACCCTAATTATATCATTGATATCAATGGCATTAAAAAAAGATCTTCAAAGTCATAACTATCAGCTGAATAAATATTTTTTTTTAAAAAATCTATAACATCTTTACTATTTTTTAATTATAGCTTTATTGCATTGCTTATTGATGAAGTTTTGTAAAATATTATGCAGCATTTTACCTGCAGTAGTGACATAAGATTTAAAACCATTTGTTACTGTTCTAAATTTAACAGGATTTTTATGGAATTTAGTATTAAAAATATATATGGAAACTTAATCTTATGAATGGAAACACCCAATTTTTTATATATAACACTAATTCGATTATTAATTTCTTTATGTGACAAGTCCAATCTTTTAAAAGATTCATTGTTTGAAAAGTGTTCATTAGTCATATTATTATAAATATAATTGCAAATTACAGCTTAATTTTAAGGCACTTTGTCTATGTAAACAATGACAAAATTCTTTTGTTTCTCATAAATCTTCCTTTTTACTTCTTTATAAGTAACTATTGATTTAGAATGGTAATTAAATATCATCAAGTCTCTTAAAATATTGTACTTAAATTCATCAAATGTCTTTAAAGGCAAGCCATATTTAACTGCAGATTTAGTAATAAAATTATTTATATCATTATTAATTTGTTTTTAACAGTATTTTTGTTGTTAGAAATAGTTAATCTAAAACTAGTGCCTTTACTCATGATATATTTTAACATTCTGTCCTTGATTCTATTTAAATTGCCTGTGACTACATGTTTATAATAGCTATCAATAAATTCTTGATAGTTCTTACATTTACAGTCATCTATGTCAAGAGAAGGTGAACTATTTTTGTAATTAAAGATAAATCTGCCCATCGTTTCATTATATTTAAAAGCTTTTTTAACAATTACATTCCTAATAGGAAAAAGTGACAAATGTCTATTAATTACAATAGAAAAATTAACTTTATCAAATATTTTATTCATGAATAATAAAGTGCAGTATTCTGTAGCAGGTTCATTAATTTTATCAATATTTATATATTGAATTTATTAACTAAAAATTATTAATGTCTTTAATGATGTGAACTGCATGATACACCTTTAAGCTCTCATTATTTAAGATTTTATCAACATTACAAATTCCTTTTTATTAAGACCAAACATGAAGTATTTGATCTGCTTGAGATATTAAAGTTTATTTCATAATCATCTATAATAACTTTAATTTTATGAATTAAAGATTTTATATCACTGTTTTTCCTTTTAGCTCTTTTGCTTCTGGAATTTCTTTTAGAATTCTCATCCGAATTGGGAACAGTATAAAAAAATTCTTTATTATTACTCTGTAACATAATTTGCAGTGTGTTTTTAGCAAAGACCATATCGATATATTGTATTAAAACTCTTGATAAAGTGATTTTCCCACCATAATCTATGTTTAGTATATGGTACAATTTTAATAACTTACAATTCAATATTTTTAAAATCATGCATGTAAGTATTACTTACAGACTTTACAATTTTATACTTACAGACTTTACAATTTAAAAGGAAAATACAATTAAAAGTTTTACATAGGTTAAATTTAGATTCACAATCATATTGATCATTGTTTAGCATAGTGCAAGTATATTATGTCTAAAATATTTACATTTATTGAATCTCAACTTAAGACTATTATTAGATTTAATGTTTTTAAATTTGTTAGGTGATAATTTGTCCTTATTTACATGTAGAGTAGTAATATTAATGTAACTTTTATTGCCAAATTGTTTATTATAATTGCTAAAGAATCATTTTATTTTTGTTTAATATGACGGGAATAACTATGAATGAATTTTTTGTTCCAAATAATATACACACACACACACACACATATATATATATATATATATCTCTGCTCATGACCTTGGGGTTTATGAGCAGATGTTCTGGTCAGGTGGTCATCCTGACGCGTAAAACACCAGTGTTAAATTCCCAAGCAAGCTTGGTACTCATTTTATCGACCCAATATATATATATATATATATTGGACCCTCTTTGTCAACCAATATTATTTTTTGTCATCCTTTCTACTGTTATATCGCAACCTGATGTCACTAAAGACCTGGCGTGTTGAAAAGCTGAATCACGTTAAATCTGTCGAAGCTCAAAATTCTGCCGTTGGTGGGATGTGTTAATTCCGCGAGAGGGTGCCTGATCAGGTTTCGTCCATGTCGATTGACCGAGATTCAAAATCATTAATTCTTTCAGCAATAGCCCTCGTGTCACTTCACAATACGACGTAATTTAAAATCAAATAACTAAAGGGGATTAACAGTTTAATAATTTAATTACTGTTTATGTATGCCATATATTTTAACCTTCATTAATTAATCAATAAACATAGAAACTCGGTAATTTAACATATATATAAACTAGCTAATAAAAATATTTTATGAATTCTAAACAATTCAAATAAATTGAAAAATTGTATTTTGTAACAATTTTTTTTAATACTGTTTTTAGTTTTCTTTTTTAGAGGAAAATTAAAATGCTAACCTTTTTACTAACGTAAAATATTTATTCCAATATTTTTCATGATTCGCTTTCTAAGCTTCATATGTTGTTTCCTTCGAATAAATAATTTACAATGAAGCAAAATTAATTAAGACTCCTTTCGTCGAGAAGAGGAGTCGGAGACAATTGAATATTGGGGAGATTTGAAACAACTCAAAGTTTTTTTTTCTTTCTTGTTTAGTGTTACCGTAAGAAAGAACATATCCCTACATTGTACATGTTCATTCATTAAGCACCATAGTGTTTAATGTGGAATTCAGTTACCACGAAGAACAAATATATCGATTACATGAAAATGAACAAATTTGCTTCCATTTAATTTCAAATCAAAATGTTTGTTGATGCTTTATTTATACCATTTAAGGTTTTTTATGTGTCTAGTTTCAAGTTATATAAAATGTTTTATCTTATTTAAAAAGAAATGTATTGTATTTTAAAGAAAATATTAATTTTCAGAGCAAGAGATTGGATCATAAGCGAAATTCTAGTTTTTAAGTGAAAATTATATTGTTAATTACTCTTATTAATTTTTTTAATTCCTGTCTTCTGGTTGGTGCCACTTAAGACCCTCAGTGTAGAAAGACTGATGCCCTTTAAATCTATCGAGTCTCAAAGACCTCACGCTGACGTGGAATGGAAATTTGAAAAGAGGGGTACTTAGGTGTTTAAACTGTAGCTAGATGCACATTAATTTTCTCTGAAAATAATCAGTTAGAGGTTTTAGTACTACATCTTGGATTATCTCTAATTAAGTATTTATATTAAGGGGCTACTTGAGGGGCACATTGCCTTCTTCGTTGAAACCTATTAATATGCAGGCTCATCAAGATTAATTTCTAACAACATATTTAATCCATATTTAAAAACTTTCATTATCATACAGCTCTATCTGGATAAAGGTATAGCACATTCTCGATTTTTCCGGCAAGAATAAAGAAATTTTTAAATGCTTTACTTGCTATTTATAAAATATTTGACAAACAGTTTGCACAGTTTGGATCAGATGTCATATAGATGGAAATTACTTACACTCACTTCCAAAAGTTAAGCACCGAGAGGAAAATGCTAATTTCCGGAAGCCAAACAAAATTGAAGAGGATGCAATTCGCTGCAGAGTTAGACGGAAGTATGCAAGTATGTTAGGCAACAGCCAATCGTGCTTTCATGTCTAGAAATATGCAAAAAGAGCAGTCTTATAAGAAGCCAGCTTTATGAAGGGTTACAGAAGTTGATTGTAAGTGCTGATAGAAGGTGTTTGAAACTTTCGTACAATTTGTTTTCAAGACATACGTGTTTGTATGACTTCCAAAAAACGAATGGAAGATTCTGAGCGCTGGCGTGCTATGGGGAACATTGAAGCAGGACAGTCGATCACAGATGTTGCTCTTTTCTTCGGCGTTCATCATTCTGTAATTTCACGTTTCTGGAAACAATTCCAAACCACGCAGACAGTTGTCCGAAGGCCCGTAGGTGGTCACACAAGGGTTACAACGCCCACGGAAGATCGATATATTGCCATTGTAACCAGGTGGAATCGCAGAGAGACCTCCACACGTGTGGCATCTATGGTTACAGCGTCCATTGGTAAGGCTATATCTGCAGCTACTGTATGCCGAAGATTACATATGAATGGACTGTATGCCCGGGTACCTGGAGTTTGCGTTCCTCTATCCGTCCAATCAAGAGGAGCACGATTAAAGTGATGCCGGGAATATGGCAATTGGACTGTGTCTGACTGGGGCAATGTCATATTTACTGAAGAGTCAAGATTTGCTCTGGAGCCAGATGACAAGCGTATAAGGATATGGCGTAAAACAAGGAACACGCAATCAGCCCCAAAACATCACCGAACATCATGCATTCCGAGGCGGAAGCATTATGGTGTGGGCAGGGATTTCTTTAGGATACCGCACCGACCTGCACATCTCTAAACGGGGTTCTGTAACGGCTGTCCGGTATCAAGATGAAGTTCTAGAACCCATTGAGAGATTGTACGCTGCAGCAGTTGGCCCTACTTTTGTTTTAATGAACGATTACGCACGTCCCCATAGAGCTGACATCGTCGATGACTAACTGGGGAGTGAAGGGATTGCGCGTATGGCGTGGCCAGCATATTCACCCGACTTTAATCCCATTGGAAATCTTTGGGGTACTCTCAGCCGTGCTGTATCTTCACGTTTCCCACCTCCAGCCACTCTTATTGAGCTGGAAACTTCTCCATAAGAAGAATGGCGATTGCTTAATTCTGCGGTGGTTGACCACCTAATTGAAAGCATGGTCAGAAGATGTAAACTTTGCATACAGATGAGGGAGGATCACATAGCCTATTAATGTCCTTTTTTTCATTTTATGCTGTTTATTTTCAGTTTATACATAATTCTGTTTAAGTCTCCAGTATGACATTATCTGATAACTTACAAAAATTTAATATTGTTTTCATTTGTGTATATAGTTATTGATTTTGTTTTATTTATAAATATATATGCTACTATACTGCCAAATTTTGTGTCAATAAAAGCAGTATTTGCTGATTTTTTTTTGCATTTTGCATCTTTGTGCTTAACTTTTGGAAGTGAGTGTATTTGTAATTCAAGTAATTTTTGTCGGCAAATGTCTTTCTAAATTACCCTTAAATAATTGCGTGGTCCACATAAATCGTTAAAATTCCGCTCATGATATTTGTTCTAGATAATGGATTTGTTTACGTTTGAAGTGGAAATCCTTAGGAGGATTTTACGATTAGAGAGTCACTCAGGTCAGAGGGATTATAATGGTAAGAGGTAGAATATTTTACTAAATTAAACTTTTAAACTTTGCTTGACACATTTCAGGTTACCAACAACAATTACACTAACATTTATTTTGCAAAATATCACGATGTGTTTTGATTCTTCTGTGCTGTTGTAAATGCTTAAAATTTGAACATTACCAAACTGCTGAAGACAAATCACGTGATTTTTATATACAATCCTATACCTACTAATCACATTCTTCTATTTCGAAAAAGTTCTAAACATATCGAATTGAAAAGAGACCCTCCAAAAAGAAAAACATAGCAATATATTTACATCTTCTTAGAGATTTCATAATTGTACAAATGCTGCAATCATACACCTCAGTGTCTAAATATCTACACACTATCACTCAAAGTGCATAGCAAAAATTATATCTTGCTTTTTAATGACTTCAACCTGTGCAATGAATCTGTATCCCTTTTTTAGTCTGATAATAAGTATTTTTCCACGAACAATTTTTTTTCTTTTACTCAACATTTACCCATTTAACACAATGGATTTCTGAGTGGACTATAATCTAGATTTCAAAATGCACACTGTTCCTATGTAAATTCTTAAATGCGTCCTGCTTTGGTTCATCGTTTTGTTTTTTTAATATTCTTAAATTTTATATAAATAAAATAATCCAAACAAACGTTATATCTGGCACATCTGAAAGTTCTAGGAAAAGTACAATACAGGAACAAGTAAATATAAACTTTTTTTTAAAAATCTCAAAGGCCATAGTATAATGCAAGTTCACTATAAACTGATACCCTACACACTGAAGAAAATCCTCTTGTACCATTGATTTTATGGGACCAAATAAAGCATGTATTTGAATTCTTGTAAAAACCATCATGAACAGATAAAGAAAATTTTTCCTCTTTAAAACACATATTACAAATCAAAAACAAAAGTAATCATTTTAATTATTTTCTTTCTGCACTCATGTCCATAAATTAAGGATAATGTAATTTCAGGTAAAGAAAGATCCATAAGCAAAACAAATGTGACTTATTTGTAAAGACATTTTACTAAACAAAAGTTAAGAGCAAAAAAGAGGCTTTTTCTTTGATAGCATTAATAAAAATTGCGATTTTAGCTCCCTGAAAAAAATTACAAAATAAAAGAAAAAAATGAATATTACATGCTTGGTATGATAATTGGAACATAGTATGTCTCACAGATGATGCAATACAGTTCTAGACATGGTGAGTATCAAATTATTCAGATCTGATTTTGGATAATATTACGCCGCTCATCAAGCAATGATTTCCGAAGTTCCGGTAGACATGCAATACCGGCCATTTGTACGGTTTCGAAATACCGGTATTCACAAATTTCAATACCGGTTTTTCGGTACTTTTACTAGAAATTTTTAAAATTCTTTCTTATATGTTCAGAGATCGCCCCAACATAGCAAAATATCATACGTCTCTGTGTTTATGTTATAGTGTTAATTATTGCACCATGATTAAAATATATTATAAATGAAATAATGCCACGTCCATTTCAGAAGGTGAAGATATTATATATACAAACCTTTTTATTCCGCTCATCCCGTTGTTCTTATTTTATTTTTCCTAGCTGGTTCTACAGTTCTAAGGCAATTTTAACATTAAATCCAATTTTTCAAAGCCAGATATATGGGATAAAAGACTACTAATCTGAACTTCATATAGACATAAATTATTTCTCTGACAAAAAGAACTAAATACACTACTCCTAACTAAGTCCTCATTGAAAGAGGAATAACATATCCAAGCTCATCTGTCTTCCTTCACCCATCAATACCAGTTAATAAAATGTCTCCCTAACGGGCGGAATTAATTAAACTGTGAATACAAAGTTGCATCGTAAAATCAAGGGAAGTTATATAATATCTGAATCATCCAATGTCAAAACTGTTCTATTATAGCTCAGAGCGATACTGCACTTGCACAGGAATCGTAGTCTGATATTAGTATCTCAGAAATTAAGGTTGTACTTATGAAAAATTGCGTTATATTTCGATATTTTCTAATTGGTGAGTTTGTTATTTACATTGCATCATACTTCAGGATTCAAAATATCTTTCAGATTCATTATATATATATATATATATATATATATAATATATATATATATATATAACCCATATTAATTAATAAGAATAACTTTAAGAAACATAAAATAAATAAGTTGATGATAATGCTTCGGTTTGGTTTCATTATTTATTTGGTGAAAAGAATATGATGGCACAATGTAAAAAATGTTCTAGAGTTAAGAAGTAAAGAGACTAACCAAATCAAATCTGATCAAGTTTATAGTAAATTTCTTAAAAGTTTTACCCACAAACGAATCTACGTTCATAAGAATTCGGTACAGTTACCGACGATGATGATGACACTAATGTCAATAGTAAAAAGGAACTGTCTCTGGAACAAAAATTAGAATTACGGATAACTAAAAAAAATGCAACAAACCAACATACAATACAGAAATCAGCTATATCCCAAATTCCAAAGAGAAATCTATTTATTTCAAGATGAGGGATTTAACGGTAAATACTTGAAAAACATATATCACGCATTGCTAATAGTACCACCAACTAGCGTAGATGCTTACTCAGAATTTTCGACAGCTGGTAATTTTTGCACAAAATTATGTTCCAGGTTTATAATGACTGTACAGTTGATGCATTATGTTTTTTCAGAACACTTTTCACACATTTAACTTTTAATATATTAAGAACATTTCAAAAATTTGTAAATTTATTATAGTACCACAGGCTGAATAGTGATATCTGCATTTTTTTGTGATTTAAATAAATAAGAAGTTCCTTTATTTATTTATTTTTTTGTGATTTTTTTACTGCTATAATATGATTTTTTGATTTATATACTGTTATAATTTATTATTTACAAATTATTTCTTGTGATATTTACACTCTTAATAATACTGGCAATTTAAACAAAGAAACATCTGTGTTTTCTTTCTTTTTCTAAAATTTCCAATACTGGTATTAAAACCGGTATCTCGGTAATTTAAGTTCTAAGAAATATCAAATACCGGTATTGAACTTTTTGTCCGATATTGCAATCTCTAGCTGCATCTCGTCAGACAAGCATGTCAGAAAGCATGCTCGAATGGATTCAAATCCGCTTAGAATGCTGGTTCTTCTATACGGGTGATATTGATTGAAGGTATTTGCTTGCACTGTTTGCATGGTGAGGCCGGGTGCGGTTATCCATACACACAAATTCTGTGCCCATGGCGCATCGAAGAAAACGTACGTGTTTTTTCAAAACGACATCGCAATAGATTTGGCCGTTCTTTGTTCCAATTTGAACATGCAGGTGAATGCTGGAACACAGAATAATTCCCCCTAAACGAGCAATCCAGCACCACCAAAATGGTGTCATTCATCGGTGTTCTCTTGGTGGCAATAGGTATCTAGCTCTCTTTATTTGAATGTCCAGCAAGAATCAGACTGCAAGCTAAACCAAAATCTTCGAAAACCATCACACAAGCCAACTGTTGCGGTGAAATGCAACAATGCATGCTCTCTACTATAGGCTAACCGAAGACGGCAATGAGTTGAAGTAAATGGAACACATCTTACAGGTCTACGAGCAAAAAAAGACGAGTCTGCCGTAAGCGTCTGTACATGGCCTGCCTTGAAACTCTTATACCAGTGGCTGAAAAGAGCAGACGAGATAGGTTTGATGCTGTGCTCTGTTTGTTTCTTTTGGCAGTAACTGCCAAATACCGGTCTTCATTCAGGGTTATAACTCGGAGGCGACCTGTGTTGTATTGTTTATTCACATTACCATCATTTCGGAATCGTTTCCAAGGCCTGGAGATGACACACTGGGCGATTCCAAGTTTTTCGGATACAACCATCTGGATACGCCCACATTTCAGACGGCCGGTAATTCTACCACGTAAAAAATCATCCAAATGCGTCCTTTGTGCTATGACTATTCGTCACTGAATGGTCTTTAAGTGCTTGCACAAAGGATTTTATTTCTTAGAACGTATTCCTAATATATCTTCTTCTACTTCTATATTGTGACGTACTATTGCTGTAATCTGCTGTTTTTCTGCAATTCGCATATGACTTTTGAAGATGTGTGTAGTTATTTTATGGCGGATATATTTATATATATTTTTAGAGTTAGATTTCCGGGTAATTCTGAATTATTCTTAATTTATAGACATGAGTGTAGTTCTATATATTTAATATTATTAACAAGAGATTTTAACTTCAGATTGCACATGATTTATTAACAAAATATTTCTCAGTATTTCAATTTTCATATATTGATCAATATGATTTTAATGCATGTGAAATGGATTGAATGGATTAAAAAGAGATGAATTACGTTAACACTTTTAGATTGAAATATTTAACATTTTAAAACAAATATACATAGAAAACTAACAGAGATGTTATATATTTAATATTTTAATACGCACATAAATATGAAATATTTATCATTTTAACATATGATTGTATAAAGATGTTCATTTTTATATGAGTTTGTACATTCGCCAATATTTGATTTTAATGCAATATACAAATTGTATGATTTATATGATCTCAAAAACTAATTTTTCACCAGTATTTTTATGTATGTAATATACAAAATACAATTTTTATAGAAAGAAAAGAAAAGAAAAGAAAATCCTTTTGGCCGAATGATTTTTTTCCCAATCTTATGTTTGGGCAGAATGCCCCATGAGGATTCAAAGCCTTAAAGCTGCAACCAACCAAACCACCAGCCTTAATGGAACTTAAAATTTTTATTACATATTTTATCATAAAATATTTCTTGGCTCTAACATTTATAAATTCTTTTCTATTATTCAAAATAAATTGTAAAGAAATATATGTCAACTAACTTTTATTCTCCATATTTTTCGGTTCAAAATATTATATAAGGAAGCAGTGTTGTAAAATTCAAGATAAAAATATTAAATTAAAATGAATTCTGAAGAGAGAGGCCTTTTTAAAATCCCCCCCCCTAATTTTTTTAATATTTTTACTGTGTACATTCGTTTTCCACAATACTATTCAACGTTAATGGAAAAAAACTATGAATTTCTAATATATATTCATTATAAACAAACTGCTTACTTTTATTCTAAGTGAATTATATTTATTTTTATTATAATAGGTAAATTATGTTTACTTTTATTATTACTTTTTAACAAATTACTTTCCTTATTTATCAAACAAATTAAGTTCCTTATGATTATATACATACCTTATTTCTACTAACAAACATTATTTTGAGAATCTATCTAGCTGAGCAATAGCTCGATTATTTATTAACGTTTCACTTTGAAAGAATACTAGGTTTGTGGGTGACAGAATTGGTAATTTTGAGCCTGGGTCAAGGGACGAGAATGACACCGAGATGGTGTCCTTTCTCTAAGTTTCCCGTCATTTCAAATTGAAGAATTTAAACTTTGACATAATTAATTTACATCAATTCACTATACAGTGGGTCTTTAGTAGCTCAAGGATTCAAAATAGTGATTAAACAGAAAAAGCACAAACCAGCAGTTTGCAATCGGGACCGCTCAGCTACCATGGCTATGTAAAGTTGATCGTTAAATTTAATATTATTTTATGTTTTTATGTTGTTTGTTAAATATATTTCTTTGTAAATTAATAAATATAATTCCGAAATTAGTTTTAATCATATCAATTTCATCGGTTTCATTTATCTGCATACTGTTTGAATCTGTATAATGTTTTAT
Organism: Trichonephila clavata; assembly: GCA_019973975.1. Lineage (NCBI taxonomy): Eukaryota > Metazoa > Arthropoda > Arachnida > Araneae > Nephilidae > Trichonephila > Trichonephila clavata. Next base: position 26,852 of record BMAO01034419.1, on the reverse strand, counting down.
TTCTTTTTAAATTAAAAGCGATTCTTTTTTAAAAAGCTTGTCAATTGGTAATGATGTGAAATATCATATGCTAGCATTAATATGTTTTGACTCTTTGAAGTAAACATGTGTAGCACATATTTGAAATAATACTCTCAATCGAGACAGTTACATCAGAAGTACAATGATACGTTTTCAAGATTTCGGGTTTAGAAGAATGTTCATACATTAAGATAGAGAAATTATATATATATATATAAAGTTTTTAAAGTTGCACACAAGGCAGTTTAAATTTTAAATTAAAGATATTTTCCCATTCTAAGCAAAACGTAAAATGAGATATTTTAGAAAAGGAGGGGGAGTTACCCGGGGTGGAACATTAGTACTATATATTTCTTGAAAATGGTTTTATATCCTTCATATAAATAAATGAAACTTACTGAGTAATGAATATTAACTTCGGCGTGCTTTTCAAATTATAGAAGGAAACAGCAAAGAATCGCCTATGGTCTACTTTTGCTCGTTGTCGGTGTTACGGTCATGTAGAAGCGCAAACTAAGTCACTCCAAGTTGTAAGAAACTGTATAATCAATGGAGGAATTTGAAGAAAGACACATTATCAATATTAGTGATGGTATCTGGTCACTCCGAACAATAGGTTTATCATCTATGCTGTTAGAAAGTGCTCTAGCAAAAGCGTTTACTGCGAGAAAATCACTGGAGTAATGAGAATTCTACAAAGCAAAGAAAGCACACATAAAAAGTATCTGGAAATTCAGGAAGGAATTTGATTACTATAAAACTATTCAAGGTTATATATGTATAAACTCCTTTGTAAAATGAAAATAATGTTTTAATATGATATTTACTGAGTTTGGAAATTTTTAGATTTTTGGTAATGTTTAAAAAAGAATCTTAAGTTTTAATTATGTTATAATAATAAATAAAAAGAAGGGTGGAGTCCCTGTTTAAAAGTACTTTCAACAGTAAAGAGCTTAATTTTCAGAATGTTGTATCAGTAAAATAAAGAAAAGAAGGTTTCAAAATTTTATTATTTAAAAAGAAGCATAGAAAGCTACGCATTTATTTACTTGGATTGATATGTAAGCTTACTTATATGTAGTCAATAATTTAAGAAAACCTGAAAATAAGTTCAAAGAATTTAAACATGAATCTGTTAGGAAGTGCCAATATACAAGGAATCCTCAACATTAAAAGGTAGTGGCAGAAATAAAATAAAACTGTACTCTCGAAAAATTATTAACAGAAATTTCTGCAAACGCATTACTTAACATAAACTAAAATGCTTGTCATTTGATTTTTCGCAAAATATCGAAATTAAATCCAAGTTTATGGAAATTGTTAAAAAATAGAAAAATTAAGCCACATTTTGTAGAAATTTTTTAGCATTTTGTGTGATTACCTAGGACAAATATGTATACCTCACATCTTGATTTCCTACACTTTACAAAAGTGTTGATCAGATCTTGTGGAAATACAAGTCACTCTTCTAAAAGTACAGATTTCAGTGCCTGGAGGGTCCGGAAAGGAATCTGGCACGCTGAAATTCGGAACCCTTAAGTGACTCCTTTGGTTTCAATCCGGGGGAGTCTATGTGGCCATTTCATTCGAGCGATATTTTCTGTTCGTAAGTATTCTATCACCACATATGCTTGATGTGAGTAAGCAGTGATCCATTATCAATAGCTCCGGGCCAACAGCTTCCCCCCCCCTTTAAACTGTTTTGAGCTTAGGATTCCAGTAACTCGTCTCCTGATCTCAAAGGGTTTACAGAGCCTCCTTGAAATTTATGCAGCTCGGTGTGGCCATTTGTCATAATTTCTTCCCCGAAATCTTAAGGCACGGTCGCAAAAGTAAATTATTGGAATAGAAAAGTCAAGTTGCACGTTGTTTCCTTAGTCCAGATCCAAACACGTCTAGAATCACAGTTCAGACCACATTTCGTCCTGACAACAAACAATTCTACGGTTTAGTCTTCTTGGCTCCATTGAATAGCGGTTTAAGGGGATCCAACTGACGTAAGTGAATGAGTGAATTTTAACATCACACTTTTCAACAACACAAAGGCTTTTGGCGACGGACCTCATAACTTTGAACCATGGTCAAGTGACGAGGACGAAACCTGAGCTATCACCAAACTTTCCTAACTACCACACCACACCGACGGGATCTATCTGGCAACGGTAATAAATGGGACACAAGTTACTGGTTTTCTCGAATACAGTTTGTTTGTTTTCACCTTCTTATAGCAGTAAAGCAGATAATTCGAGTTCTTGTGGCAGCCTTAATGTCTAAACCAAATTTCTTCTAGCTCCGTAGTGGGTTTTTCGAGACGATAATGACGAAAAAGGATTTTCAAATGCAGTTATCGCTACTCGTTTCCCATAAATACGTTGCCTATCAATTGATCCATTGCCTTAAAAGCGATGCCAAAACCATAATACGACACAGAGGGATATTTAAATCATAGTTGACCTTAATTTGTGTTTGATCTCTCTCGATTCAATCACTTTTTCACCACTTCTGACCTTCACTTAAATTGTATATTTAGGTTATAACTGAATATTACTGATCAATCTCACAAAGCACATTAACTTTAAACAACATAGCATCGGAATTCCTACATGCTTTGTTTGCGCACCATATTGTCAGTCACGGAATGGTGCTAACGTATGCGCAGAAGTGTTGTTTCATGCTTAATTGCATTGTAGTACCCCAAATTTATGCGAGAGGTGTGATTGAGGGATAAACACTTAATTCAGAGTAAAAATTTGCATATAAATATATGCGAATTGTTTTTATATGAGACCGAAATTGGAAAAAAATAATAATTTGGTAAAAATATATTTAATAAAATCTTAGGTATCACAAATACAAAATCAGAAACCTAAGTTATTTGGATGTAGTAGGTTTCATAAATATCAACAAAATAGTCTGCAGGCTCAAATGCCTTTTTGCCACCGCAAAATTTCGTCGAAGTATCCTAGTATTATTTTTACTCCTTGTTTTGTTGAAAAAATACGCTCTTCATTGGAGTCCATATGATGAAAAATTTGTAAGCCCGTTTTCAATTAAACTGAGGCATTTTATCAAATTCTCAAGCCTCATTTGATCCTCTGATTGAAAAGGGGAAACCTCAAATTCTTCAATGTATTGCTCTTTCTCGTGCGTTTCTGAGCTCATCAATTGTCAGCTCTTAATGGGGGGGGGGGGGTCCGAGTTTGCGGAAATCACAGTAACGTAAGACGAAGTATTTATGTGTGTTTTTACTTAACAAAAATAATTGCAGAATTGGCCATTGGTTTCAACATTAACTTTTTGAGAGCATACATTTTTTCACCACCTCTTAATTTAGATGACCAGCATTTATTTTGAAACCTTCGTACAATAACTTTGTAATGTGAGTTCCTAAGTAGCACGTATTCAGGCTTTGCGATTTCACACTTACTTTGTATTTTCTTATCCTTTTAGTTTCAAAGAATAAACATCCTGAAATCCCTGGATGAGTGCTACACAATGCACAGAATCGTCTTAAATCATAAATTAGTTTTCATGTTTTTTCATGCTATAGTTTAAATACTTCAATTTAAGTTGACAGCGTATCATTAAAACTTACTTCTTAAATTATTAGTTAAATTAGCTGAAAATGGAATAGATATTGTAAAAGATTATTATGTTTCACAATTTAAATATATTTTTAAAAATTATTATAAATTGATTATTTTTATAAAAAAATTAAATTTAAAAAAATATTTTTGAAATGTTCTTTGCGTATTACTTTTTAAGATATGTACAAATGTTTCTGTTCTATATATGGATGGACTACAACAAAATATACCTGTGCGTGGATTTTAAATTCAGAAAATGAAACTTTATGAACAAAAAGATAAATTTTCTGTACTATATGATATATTTCACACATTCAAGGCATCCAAAACAATACAAAATATGATCCGTTAGATTTTTTAGAAAACTAACAAACTTTTTTAGAATTATATCATCTTTCATAAGTTGTGTGAAGGTTTCAAAGAGTCATAACATAATCTGAAACGCAAGTAGCATTTTACGTAACAATGAAAAGGGAAAATTTACGAACTAAGAAAAGTGCATTTAAACATTAATTTTAATAAAATAAAAAATAATTCAGTAATTATTAATCAAAATGACAAATTCCTTTGACAAAATCATTCTATGAAACATAAGGAATATTATTAGTATAAAAAAAATCAAAATCGCAATTTTGACCCATATTTGACAATGTGAATGTCCACCATCTCCTTATCATCATGTTAAAACTACTGAATATTTTCTATTTCTATCCATTTTTTAATTAATTTAATTTATTTTAGTTTTATTTATTAAATAATTATCGTACATAGTTTGTATATTTAAATTTAATATAATATCAACTGATTATATCGTTTATAATATATAATTATGTGATAAATGGCTTACAGAAATAAATAGTTAAGATATGTGATATCATACTACTTTTAAATAGTAATATGGGAGAAAAAACCTCTAACTTAACGATTTATTAATAAGCTTTATTGTTTCTGAGAACTATGTGGAGTTTGAAATCATGGGTCTAGAATAATTGGTTTAATATTTATGGATTATAAGTGCCACATGACTCCCACTGGATTATTTAACAGGTGATTGGACCCTGCCATAATAATTGGATAATTGCAAATAGATTATCTTTCCTCGAGATTACAATACTATCGCTTCTTATAAATATTCTATGTGATTCAATATTTTGAAATAAATCCATTTAGTTTTTGACCTTTTACTCTCAAAATAAAAAAATAAATAAATAATTAACTGATTTACATTTAAACAATGTATCTTGATCGTAGAAAGCATCCGCATCATACTGTAAAATATTATCTATTTACCTCTGTTCCTATTTCTTTTTTATCTTAATAAAAAAGTTTTTCTTTACAATTGACTCAGTCTCTTCGCCATTATTACTCATATTTGAACAAAATACTGAATCAGGGAAAAATTGTGATCAAAAATAAAAGGAGAATGTCATTAAAAACAAAAAATAAAACAAATAAAAAAAGAATGATAGATAGAATTATAGATAAAATAGGGGGGGGGAGAGTGGAACAAAAAATATTCAATAGCGTCTTTGACATTGGAAACAATTTTTTTTTAGAAAATAACTTGGAACGTCGTTACGGTTTTTGCGAACTTGCTTAACGTAAGATTTGTATCATGTTTCCTTTTATTCAAACCATTTTCTGTGCATCTATTCTTGATTAAAATCAGGGAGAAATTTTCTTTTGACAACTCTTATTTTTATATAATAATTTTGTTGTAGATTCCTTACTTCATTTTTGTTGACTAACAAGCTATTGTTAATCTTAAGAGAAACAATTAAAGCTCGAAGGAAATTATAATTTATCTTAATCAGTGAAAATGAATATATAATTCAGACATTAAACTTAAAAAAAAATATTTTTAACACCGTTCTGCATCATCTTTCTCGAAGTCATTGAATTATGGCGTTGTTTTCGCTTTTGCTATTGCAAGTAAAATAAAAGTATATCATACACTAATATGGAATACACAGACATAAAAGAAAATAACTCCCAACACCTAGAAAGACTTGTGATATATAAACGAAACTTTGAAGTTGTATATATTATCTGAAATAGGTCATAGATTCAAATTTCCGGGTTTGGGCTTAAGTTTGTCGCTAGTAGCTCCACACAAAACTTACAAATCAGGTTTGGTTTAAATGCCTGCAGTGAAGTTCGTGATGTCTGTAAAATTTTACGTATTGAGGTGATACTAACTAAGAATGCCTTTTACAAGACGAAGAAGACATTATCAATAGCTCACCAAGTTGAAACAAGGTCGTGTAATAGGGCTACGGGAAGGTAGATTTTCTTTCCACGATATTGAAGAAGCAATTGGCCGGAAATTAACGCCAGTGGTCTCAAACAAGAGCTCATTGAAGGACAGAGTAGAGATCAGTTGTATTCTGCCTTGTTGCCAGTGATGAACGTGCGATGGTCAGAAGGTGGTCAGGGGAACACCTGCAACTAAACTGTCTGCGGCTTAGAAACACTGGATCTACACCTGGAGTCATGGGTGGGGCATCAATTTCCTGAATTGAAGCATTCTGGTGGCTATTACAAACACACTGACTGCAAACTTATATATCAGTCTAGGGTTTGCAGCCCCGAGATCCAAAAATTCCGGGATACCGGTAGTTTTTTCCAATCCCGGGATTTCATTTTTGTCTGAATAATATTTTGAACTTTTTCAAAGTATTGTGAATCTGGTATTACATTTAATGTATCTTATTACTTTACTTTTTGTACTGTATACGTTTAATGTCAGTTTTCTTATGTGTTGAACTTTGAAGGGTTCGAGGAAGGTGTGTAAGTTAAACCATAAAATGTGATATGTTTCCTCTTATTTTCTTTTGTTTCTCCTCATCGCAAGTGGGGTCAGAAAACGAGCATTTCTAACACCCACAAGACAGGTTCTGTGTCAGCTAACTTGAAGCGGACAGAGGCAATCAGAATTTTTGGAAGATATCTAGCTACAGGAGATGTTTTATTTTACTCTTGAGTGAAGTTATTTGAGGTTCAAATAAATTTTTGTAACATCTACCATCAACAGACTCGTTTTCGAATAAATTTGCGTGAGGAAATTAGTCCAAATCAATCTCTTACATTTTGCTCGTATGAAATAGCAACAGGTAATTATGTTTTTAATTTTGATGAATTTTTTTAAGAAATAAATTTGTATACAAATACTATATATATATATAGTACCTCCTGTAAGATACACTTTGAATAAGGTTGAATTAATTGGTATTGGTCTACTGAATATGGACCTTATATATTTACCTCTCATTTAGGGAAATTCTATTTAAGTTAGGGCTGGCAGTCCCGGGATCCCGGTGTTTCTCCAAATCTTGGGATTAAAATAATAAATCTCGGGATTTAATATTTGTCTAAATTATGTTTTCAAATTTTTTCTCATTAAAATTTATGTAGAAAACTTCCACTTCTCTAAAACGAGACATTGCGCAACATTCATTACTATTATTGCTATTCCCCACTAATAAAAAAAAATTGACTCCTTTGGCTGATGTGTTCATAATATATTTTAATTTTTCTTTTCTAAATCATCAATCAGTAATCATTTTTCTGTATTATCAATTAAGTCAACATAAAAGATATATGTTTTTTTTAGATTTCTTTCTCTCTCTTTTCATATATCAAGAGATAACTTGAGAGTAATATTATTTTGTTATTATAAGTATATTCTTATAAGCTCTTTAAGCTGTTATTGCTCACTGCGAGAAACGATTTTCAAAACTGAGAGCAAACTGCTCACTTTTGAGTACTTCACGTTCTCAAAATAGCTCCGATGCACGCTTACTCAAATTTGAGAATCGCATATTCTCAATTTGAGAAACAAGTACATTCTCATTTTTGAGCCTGTTACGGGATCAAATTTTTGAGAATGAAAGAACAAATTGAGTATATAATACACTCATTTTTGAATTTGTTAATGTATCAAATATGAGTTTAAAACAATAAAATGAGTATGTATAGCATTCATTTTCGATACTGTTGTATCTAATATGAGTTTTTAACAGAAAAATATGTATTAACCCAAATCTTAAGGGATTTAAAAATGTGATACCTAAGATGTAAATTTTCACTTTCTTCATCTTACGTATTATTTTATTTTCATTTCAGAAATTTTTACACTTAACTTCGAAATTAAAATACATTTTACATTTATTGTGTGTAACAAAAAGGTACTCGCGTATTATCGCGAAAGTGCCTAAGTTAAAGATAACTCGCCAAATTGGCAGTAATGATTTCGCATGTGTCGTACGCGCTGAATTAGCAACCATGTACTTCGTTTTATATAATGTCGCCAATACTGTGGCGATAATACACAAGTATCAACAAAAATATTACTTTTCGAAAAAAAATGCAACTATTATCTGATCACAAACTGCATGTCTTCCAACATATACCGCAAATATAAATATTTGAAAATTGCAAAAATAAATTCGATGTAATAGTTAAACAAATGTGTATGCAATTTGAACTAGTTCCAGAAGCAATTTGGTTCATTATAAGTTATTTTTATGTTTCTAGAAGCATTATATTGTTTATTTAAGATCATATACAAGCAGAAAATTAACTTTTATTTAAAAAATTCAGCCCTTCAATTAATAAATTATTAGAAATATCTAGGAAACTTTATGATAAATAACAGATTTTTTCAAAGTAAAAATTTCAAAACAATGCCAGAAAGAAATAGTTTTTTATATATTATGTAACCTGAAGAAAAAACCCTTTTGACTAAAATAACACTCATTAGGCCCACGTGTGTAAGTACTGTTTTTATCAATTGTTTTGTTTAAATAGAAACACATACATCCAGATGGAAATAAAGAAAATACATTGCTATATTACAAATTAAGCTCGTTTTTTGTTAAATCAACTGATTTTACACTCTCCTATCACCAAAGAAAACAAATATTATAGTTTTTAAGTTAATGTTTTTTTTAATTAAAATATTTAAAAATTTCAGTCCTTAGAAGAATGTAAAAACAACTAAAACAATAGATTTTTGCATTAACAAAACATTTAAAATGCACAAGTTTTTAACCAACTGGAAAGAGTTTTTAGAGAAGTTTTCAGCACCCATTTAGAAGAAAAAATAACATCTCAAGGACCAACAGAATCATAATCTAGCCATTTCACTTAGTGTACAGCATTTTATTTCTAATACCTTTTTTTTCAATTAATCACTGTTAACGAGAAAAATAAAAACCAAAATCATATTGTTGAAATATTTATTCTGGAAATTGTACACATACATATATACATTAAAAAATAAACAAGAATATAAGTGAGATTTTTGAAATTTTTTTATAAACACTATCTAATCCATATTATAGTCAACTCCATCCTTATTTGTGCAGAACAGATTATGTTTTAGTGTAATATACATTGAATTATCATTGTAAATATAGGAAAGTGTGTAAAAGTACATAAATAAACAGCTTTTTTATTTTTTTTTATCAAATCATGTCTTTGAGTTACGAAATGTGAGTGAAAATGCCTTTCAAACAGTGTTGTTTCAAATAAATTACATGTTAGGATATGCCGAGTCATCTAAATTATATTTACTGCAGAATTTATAGATAGCTGGTTCTGAGAGGAATTTTGAAAGTTTTCTCATTAGAGTAAAATTTTTACAAATGTTGTTCATAATTATATAGTTTTCGAAATGACTATCTACAAAATGTAGCATAACACATGTAGTGATATGCTATACCCGTATGAGTATTTAAAACATAACGACAAAGGCTACAATGTGAAACCAATGGTTTTTGGCAGAAAGTGCAAAACGTATGAAATTCATAGATTAATTTTTATCCATAAAATATAAAAAAAATAATAAATTCAGAACTATGTGCAAAATTTAAAACAAATTATGAGTGGAAATATTAAAAATCAAGATTTGTGCTTACAAGCAGAAATGAAATTAGTGCAAATTTAAAATAAAGTATTCATAATTTAGAAACAAGATAAAAGGTTTAAAAAATACAATTTTATAAATATTACACATGAAGGCATGTCTTTCTGAATTTCACATTTATGAAAACAACAGTTTAAAAAATACCACACATTGGAACAATATATATATATAGGAGAACTAATTTGTTATCAGTACAATACACAAGAAACATCTTTTAGACGTGGTTTTGAAATCTCTGCAAACAAAATTTTTTCATCCAATAGTTTTCAATCAACGATGATGGTCTCCCACTAAGAACTCAACATGAAAATAATTTAAAAGAATGGCTTATTCCTGTCAAGAAAGGAATTACATTAAGAAGTAAAAATGTAAGTACTTTTTTTTATAGAAAACCAATTAGAAGGATATGAATGCCAGGATTTAAAGAAATAGAACCCAAGGCAAGAAAAAAATAAAGAAATTGAAATTGGAAAAATAATAACTGCGTATAAAAGCGTAGGGTGCTCAATATCAATTGTTATAGTTTCTTACTAGTTCTATTCCAAAATCCAGAGTTGGTGTAAAAATGTAGTACAGAGGACCCCACGCTTTTACCACAATGACATTAATTTTAACATTAATCATTTTATTCTTATATTAAGATTTATTTCTTACTTTTTAGTTCGATAGAAGCATGTTTCTTTAAACTATAATTTAAATTAATGGTCTTCAAATATGTCAGACTGAACAAATTTCACAACAAATTACGTATTATCACAACAAATGCCAAATCTAATAATAACTCACCAAGTTGGCAACCCTGATTGGTACTTGCGTCTTATTGCAACCTATTGGCGACATTATATGAAATGAAGCACCTGGTTGCCAATTCAGCATGTACCACACATAGGAAATCAGGGAGGCCAACTCATCGTGTTGTTTAGAGTTGGCGATAATACCCAAGTACCCTCCGATTTCCTGTGTGTTGTACGTGCTCAATTGATAAACAGGTGCTTCGTTTCATATAATGTCGCCAATTAGTTGCGATAATACGTAAGTACCAAGATTTCTTATGTTTTTCCACTTGTACAACATACCTGCATATAGGAGTTTTTGTAGCAAGCTGTATTAATTTTTGGTACTTACATATTATTGCAACCATATTGGCCAAATTATATGTAATAAAACACATGGTTGTCAATCTGGCGCATACGACACATGCAAAATCAGGGTCACCAACTTGGCGAGTTATCTTGAACATCGGCATTATTGTGGTAATATGTATCGTGAAATCTGGCGTATGATATACACTTTTAGCACAAAAAATAAGATTGAATTTTACGTGTGCACGATTACATGCCTGGTATAAAAATGAAGGCTTTAAAAAAACGTGAGCATAGGAAAAAAATTAGATTTCTACATAGATCAAAATATTGTTTATTTAAAAGAAATGGCATTCCTTATACACTTAAAGGGTTGTACTACTACCCTTAAGTGTATACTTAAGATGTATACTATTTTTTACTAATGCTTAGAAGAAATGACTTCCAAATTTTAACTGCATAGCGCACATATATCTCAGGTTTCTTCGTGAAAAAGGGGGTGCACATTAACAGCAAATGAACATAAAAATTGAAAATTGCTACTTAAAAAGTATAGGCGCGCGTTATACGATGGTGTGCATTATATAACAGATTTTACGGTAAGTACATAATTTTTCCCTACCTTTCATTAACAAGTAAAATCATAAAATATATTTAAATTGGGTTTAATATAAAGAATCTGATATATATATATATCATTCATTTTCATCCACATAAATAAAACACTATGGTCACAGTAAAGGTGTATTACAAACCAGAAAATCAATATGTTGTGAATTAAAACTTACTTTGACTCAGCTAGCCTCTTTTTTATTTAAATAAAAAAAATATCAATTTAATAAGATTTTTTAAATGGTCATAAGAGTATAGCATTCTGCACTTCGTTATAAGATGAATCTAATTTAAACAATGTAGATCAATTATTAATAATACAAACTATCCATTAAATATTAGTATTTAAGTAGATGTAATTTTTACATGTAATATCCCAAACTGATAATTAAAAACATTCTTGAAATAGATTACATTCAATTTTACTAACTAATTTTGCTCATTCTGTTATTTCCAGTAAATTTTGATTCTTTCAATACTCGAAAATGAGAGTGAAAGGAATCATAAAATAAATGCATTGAAATAAAATTTAAACTCTTTTAAATAATTTCTTTATGGGAAATTTTCCATAAATTTACTTCTCCCATAATTTACTACCACAAATTTCTTTACAATTTACAAGAAATTAGTCTCTTAAAAAGACTAATAATAGAAAAAAAAAATTTATTTTGTAGACATACCTTTTTTTCAAGACATGCAAGCTATTTTAAAGTTCAATATGAAAATAAAACTTAAATTATTCCAAAGTAGCAAAAGAATACTTCAATTATTATTTGCCTATATGTAAATGTCCGAAAAAATCAAACAATATGAATTATTATGAATCCCAAAATTCGCCATTATGGTGAAAAATTTCAAAATTTCTTTTGTGTTTTTATTTTATAGGCCATACATTCCAGATTCCAAAAACACTCTGTTTTTGTTTCTATGATATTTAGAAGCAATGCTATAGCATAATTAGTAAACTGGAAATGGAGTTTACAAAACCGGATGCTGATCCCTACACAAAATATTTTTAAGATACTGAATTTAAATTTTCAGAACATGTTTTATTTGGTTCTATCTGTGTTATGAATCAAAACCAAATCTCCGTGTATATATTTTATGTACTTTAATGCTTTTGTATGAAAAAAAATCATTAACTTTTTAAAAAATCGAGTTTTTGCATACAATTTGGCATATTTAAAAAATTTTGAAAAGTATTATAAATCTTTTAATTCCTAATACCTATAAAGATGTTATTTATGTACTGTATAAATATTATTTGAATACATTCATTAGAATTTTGTGTAAAAGATCTTAACTGCAATTTTTCATCAAAATTTTACTAAACACGACAATTGTTATTGTCTAGAAAACTCTCCAGAAAACAGCAAAAGGGTTAAAAAATTAGTTAAATTTGAAACTAAAGAGAGTTTGAGCTATATATATGGTGAGTTTAAAAAATGTACAATTAGTAGAACATTTTTCATATTGTATTCAAATCTTTAAAAGCATTGTCTGAGAAACTATGTTTTTTGATTTTTGGCTTCATGGTAAAGCTCATTAATGGATTTCTTTTTAAGATATTGAATTGAAATTTTCAGAAAATTTATTTTATTTCTATTATAGACTATAATCTAATTTTTGTGTATTTGTATGTATTTTATTGCACACACACAAACAATGAGAGAAAATAACATGTTTTTATTTAAAAAAATTGAGATCTTGCAAAAAAATTGACATATTTCAAAAGTATTACAAATCTTATAGCTCTAGGCACAGATAATGTTGTTATTTATATGCAGTATAAATATTATGTACAGTATAATATAAATTTTATTCGAATATATTAATTAGAATTTTCAACACAAGGTTTACAGTAACTGAAATTTTTCACTTAAATTTCACTAAAATTCCCAATATATCCAAAATTATTTTTAATTTTGTGTAAATTGTGTTTGATTTTTTTGATTTTTTGCCCCATTTTAAAGAAAAAAGTGTTTATTTAGTTAAAATTTATGTTTCAATAAAGTGCTCTGAAGGTAGCCACATACTTTAAAATAACACTGCCTTCAAAAAATCCGCCAACAAAAGGCAGATTTTTATCACATTTACGCATTTCGCTAAATTCCTATTATAGCCTTATATTAAAAACAAAGCACTTACTTTAGTTTAACAAATAAGAGAAAAATTAAAAAGTCAAGTAAAAAGATTGTTTTGAAGTATTCAATACACAACATCAAAACAATCTAGTACTCATGAGTTCTTCCGCGGGTAGATACGAAAAATAGTTCGAAAAATAGTACACTTCATAATTTTAATTTTGAGAAACCTACTTCCTTAGAATGTCTTACCATGCAGTTATTAATTCTAAATATATTAAACATAAAAATGCAGTGTTACAATGAAAATAAAACAGGGGATTTTTATTCTGTTTTAAATTTACAATAAGATTTTGAAAAATCCCAAACATATCCCATCCCGCACGCGCGCGTGCTTCAGTGTATATTAAATTTATTTTATATTTGTCTAATTATTTTTAATAAGAATGGCCTTAAGAAATATTTTGAAAGTGTTTAAAGCCCATATCTTGCAACCTGATATGTAAACATAATTAAAAATTAATTTCAAAAATAATTTAATTAAACATGCTGTCAAAACAATTTTTATTTTATATGCAAATATTAATCTTACAGCATATGTCGAAAACTATTTTTTACATAAAAACAGACATTAAGCATCTTCTGTATTATCTTTTTCATTCTGAAATAATCAGCTGGTATAATAAGCACATTTTAATGTTTCTGAAATTCCTTTAATATTTTTAATTAAATTATAAAAACTGTTTGGCTATTACACACAACATATAACATGAAATATACAACTTAAACATAGTTCATCGTAATGGTTATTAATTTGAAGTAGTCAGCAAAATGAAAAATATTATAAATAACAATAAGGAAGAGGAAAAAAGTTAAATTAAGAAAATAATAAGTAAAATATAAATGTACAAAATACATAAAATTACAAATAAAAAAAATTAAAACAAAAATTAAAGAAAAAAAATTCAAATATACATAAATAAGTAACAATAAATGCATGTTTATCAAAAAAGTATAACGTTCAAGATCAAATAAAAAATTCATAAAATGAGGAAGGAAAATTAATATTGATTGATTTCAGCTTAAAGATTTTTTTTCTGTTCATTGAAGAAGTTTGGAACAGTTATGAGGAAATTCGATGTAATACAGAATAGATTCAAAATCTTACCTGGAGAGAAGCTGAAAGTTGTAATTGATGTAATTTCTACTATAAGACCCTAAAATATTTCTTCTTAGGGAGCATCATTATAATAACTGTCCACAGTAATGCAATAGCAAACTCTAGACGTATATTGTATTGTTTTATATTGTTTCAAAGCGTCAAAACAAAATTTTCCTTTTTATTTGCCTACTTTACTAAACTGAATTAAGAAGAGAAAAGAGAGCCTTTTATTAAAAAAATTAAAACACTAATTTATGTACTTAGTTTTTGTAAGGTTTTTTTTTAAAAAGCCTAAATAAATCTGAATAGTTTAATTGTTAAAAACTAAAAAAAGAAGAAAAACGCTAACGAATTTCCCTAGTAAAAGAATTAATATTAATGACATAAAGTTAACCTGATTTTTTTTTATTTTCTATTACCGCAGGAAAGAACATAAGTAAAACAAAATGCTCAAATTGCTCAATTGTACATAGAAAACAAAAAAAAATACTTATAGAAATATTTTATAAAAAGTTATGTTAAGTAAAAAAAAATATGATAAAAATAAAGAATTTTCAAATTTAAAAAAATATATCCTCTCAGGTTACTAATGGCGCAATCAGATTTAAGAAGATGTAGTTGAAAAAATATAGAACTCGATCGCGCGTGCGAGAAGATAAACAAACCAATGAAATTGAACTTATTACACGTATGCAAAAAAAAAAAAAAATTAATACAATAGACAAAAATTAAAAAAATTGAAAACTTTTTAAATTTTAAAATTATTTTTTTAACTGAACAATTGTAATATTATAAATAATTCTCATGTAAATAAATATATGTAAAATGATTTTCCGGAAATGAACTTTAATTGTATTAAAATTAAAAGCATATTTTTTTAGATCCAGTGCTTTCAAAGAGTCCTGGAGTTCTACAAATCACAATAAAAGAACTGAAAAGAAAATTATAAATGAATATGCAGAATGAATTCACAACAAACGAGGGTTACAACTATAAGTATCTATAGCTCATTCCAATCATTAAAACTGTAAACCTTATTTATGCATATTGTAAATATATTTTGTAATACTCTTTTTAAACTTCCACATAGTACAATAAAACAATATTAAAACGTTGATTTGTGTGTGTACGTACTTCTTACTAGATTGTGAATATTATATTATTTACTATCGTGGTTTCCATGAAATAATTTTATACTGGTTAGTACAATGTTTTGCAGAACTAAACAGTTTTCTATTGGAAAATGCACCTTTTTTCATTTAAGGGGACGGTAGACCATTAAAACTAACTTCTTATCGTTAGCTTACTTAGCTGAAATTGGAATCAATATAGTAATTGATTATAATATTTCACAATTTAAATATAAATTTTTTAAAAAAAATGTTACCCCAGATGGTGTAGCTGAGCTACACCATCTGGGATAAGAAACAACAACAACACAACATGAACTACAACAAATTATATTTGTACATGGATTTTAAAATCAGAATAAAATTTGATGAAAAAAAGATAAATTTTCTATACTCTGAAATATTTCACCAATTATCACACATTCAATGTATTCAAAACAACACAATATGTGATGTGTTATTTTTTTAGAAAACTAATGCACAATTTTGTGAATTATTTCAATGTTCATAAATTGTGAAAATTTCAAATAGATTTGAAGTAACATGAAACGCAAGGGTCATTTTACGTAACAATGAAAGGGGAATATTTTTATGAACTAAGAAAAACTCATTTTAAACATTTATTTTTGTAAAATAAGAAACCCTAACTCAGTAATTATTAATCAAAATGACTAAATTCTTTGACAGTTATTCAATGAAATATAAGGAATAGTACTGTATAAAAAATCAAAATCGCAATTTTGACCAAATTTGACATTGTGAAGGTCCACCATCCATGTAAGGAAAAGAATATATATTATAAAGAAAGGGAACAAATCAAAATATCAAATGATTCAATGAGTAAATCTAAATTTACGCAAAAACAGTTACTAAATTTTACGGTGCTAATTCATAAAAAATACACATGATTTCTCACACCTATAAAAATTTTAATGCCATTCAGAACAATGTATTTAAGGGAAAATATTCCTCACAATGTGTGTGAGTGGCTTAAAAAACTTAATATAAAAACAAATTAAACGCAAAATATGAAATGCTACAGCAGTTATATAATTTCAATAAACCTAAAAAATTGTGAAAAAAACACAAGTGCATGTCCCAATTACTAAATGTAATGCATGGGTAGGTAACACTTGGATCACAAATTAATAATATTGATGACGTAAATAAACGTCTCCCTCACTCAAATCGTTAATTGTCCCGGACGCATATATGGGTCTTTTGGAAGGGCAATCTTTTCTGTGCATTGCTATCCATAAAGAAATTCCGTAGGCTTTGGAATGCAATAAAAGGATCTTGGCAGTGTTTGCTAAGGATTTACTTGTTTCAGAGAATTGGCTTATTTGTTCCTTCCCCCTCCCCCAATACATCACATACGCGTGTCAATGTGGAAACCTGTGGCATTGGGGAGCGAATCGTGTAACTTTAAATCGGCAGTATAGTAATAAATTTTAAACCGAAAAAATTATCAAGATAAGTGTTAATTTGGCAAGCCCATAGGCATTGGTAATTATACATCTTGTTCTTAATATTGTTAAATAAATTATAAAATAAATTGGGCAATACTGATACATTTATAAGTGTATTACATCAGTGCAAAAGTGTATTTTATTTTTTTATTATGTTAGGATGTGTTTTGTTGTTTACTTTCAATAAATAAATACGTTTCCAAAATAATCTTTTGTTTCGACTTTTAAAAATGCTCGCGCCACACTCGTAGAGTTATCACGCCCTTTAGAGAATCACGCCCCACAGTTTGAGAAACGCTGTAGTAAGTGATCATTAATTTTAACAGATTCGAATATCTGTACTTTAATAAATTGAATTATATGTATGTACGACGAACTACAAATATAAAATAGAGTCATATGTACAAAATATGTTATACTTGTATGTGGGGTGACACAAATGTGCCCTTGGAAATGATATATTGGCTTTTCATTTTAAAAAAATTTAACTCATTGTTGAATGTGTTTAAAATATAACTTGGTTTTTAGATCTCAAATGAAACGTTGTAGGATTACTATTCTTATATCATCTGAGAGTTCCAAATTTTTAAGGAGAGGGATTTTTTTTGAGCATGTAAATCAGGTAATCAGTTCAGGACAAATTATTAAAATTAGTACTAAACAGTATGAATATACAATTTTCCAAAAGTGTTTTTAAGCAGAAATATATTAATCTAAATACCATGGTATTTATAAGGCAAATGGTCTGTGTGTGAGTGTGAGTGCGAGCGAAATTCTTAACCTCTTAAAAATAGGGAAGTTGGTTTTAAATCCTCAACGTCACAAACTTTCGTCAGATGGTACGACAAGTTATTTTATTATATATATATATATATATACTCAATTCCAAAAGTTAAGCACAAAGATGTAAAATGCAAAAAAATCAACAAATTCTGCTTTGATTGATACAAAATGTGGCAGTAAAGTAGCAAATATATTTATACATAAAACAAAATCAATAATTATATACAGAAATGAAACCAATATTAAATTTTTGTAAGTTATCAGATAATGTCATACTGGTGACTTAAACAGAATTATGTATAAAAAGAAAATAAACAGCATAAAATGAAAAAAAGTACATTAATAGGGTATGTGATCCTACCTCATCTGTAGGCAAATTTTACACTTTATGACCATGCATTCAATTAGAAGGTCAACCACCGCAGAATTAAGCAACAGTCATTCTTCATGTAGAGCAGTTTCCAACTCAATAAGATTGGCTGGAGGTGGGAAACGTAAAGCTACATCACGGCCGAGAGCATCCCAGAGATTTTCATTGGAATTAAGGCCGGGTGAATATGCTGACCAAGCCATACGCGCAATCCCTTCAGTCCCCAGGTAGTCATCGACGATGTCAGCTCTGTGGGAACGTGCGTTATCGTCCACTTAAACAACAGTAGGGCCAACTGCAGCAGCGTACAATCTCACAATGGTTTCTAGGACTTCATCTCGATACCTGACAGCCGTCACAAAACCCCGTTTAAAGATGTGCAGGTCGGTGCGGTATCCTAATGAAATCCCTGCCCACACCATAATGCTTCCGCCTCGGAATGCATGATATTCGGTGATGTTTTGGGGTTGATTGCGTGTTCCTTCTTTACGCCCTATCCTTATACGCTTATCTTCTGGCTCTTGAGCAAATCTTGACTCATCAGTAAACATGACAATGCCCCAGTCAGACACAGTCAAATTGCCACATTCCCGGCATCACTTTAATCGTGCTCCTCTTGATTTTACGGATAGAGGAACGCAAACTCGAGGTACCCGGGCATACAGTCCATTCATATGTAATCTTCGTCATACAGTAGCTGCAGATATAGCCTTACCAATGGACGCTGTAACCATAGATGCCACACGTGTTGAGGTCGCTCTGCGATTCCGCTTGGCTACAATAGCAATATATCGATCTTCCGCGGGGTTGTAACCCTTGTGTGACCGCCTACGGGCCTTCGGACAACTGTCTGCGTGGTTTGGAATTGTTTCCAGAAACGTGAAATTACAGAATGATGAACGCCGAAGAAAAGAGCAACATCTGTGATCGACTGTCCTGCTTCAATGTTCCCCATAGCACGCCAGCGCTCAGAATCTTCCATTCGTTTACTGGATGTCATAGAAAGGCGTATGTCTTGAAAACAAATTGTACGAAAGTTTTAAACACCTTCTATGAGCAATTACAAATCAACTTCTGTAACCCTTCATAAAGCTGGCTTCTTATAAGACTGCCCTTTTTGCATATTTCTTGACATGAAAGCACGGTTGGCTGTTACCTAACATATTTGCATACTTCCATCTACATCTGCAGCAAATTGCATCATCTTCTCAATTTTGATTGGTTTCCGGAAATTAGCATTTTCCTCTCCGTGCTTAACTTTTGGAAGTGAGTGTATATATATATTCTTCGTGGACTCTTAACTATTCTTATATTCTATATTCATGTATTTTTATCAATTTTTCCTTAAGTAAACCTTGTTTTGTTTTTCGCAGCATCTGAATAAATCATCCATGCTGTTGTACAGATTTCTTTTTCATTTCTATATTTATTTATGTTTTCTGATTTCCTGGCTTTGTTACGTTTATTAAGTTACCTTCATAGTATTTGGTTTTAAAAAACCATTTTGAGAATAGTATTAAAAATATTAAATAGCTATTTCCTAATTCAGAGTATTTTAGAGACAAATTTATTCTTACGCTATTTTGTTTTCCTTTTAGTGCAGTGAAATACGAACATATAGAGGAAGATTTACGGGCCTGAAAAATATTTTTAATTATACAATCTCTTAGTTCCTAAGATTAAGAGTTTACTTTTATATCACTGTGGCTATTTTACTTTGACTTTTATTGTGTTGTTATACCTTAATTTATAGTTTAACTTTAAAATAGATTTATGTCAATCCAGTATATGATTAATGATTTATATGCGTATACGTGCGTGTTATATGTAATGGATTTTTATTCACATAATCAATTAATTAGTTTTCCCTTTTCAGCTTGTCTAACCTTCATTACCGAAGATTAACACTCATTGCCCTGCACATATATGCCCCATGTTGTGACCGGGGGGTAAGAATTTAATTACAACGTAGCCCATGTGTGTCGAAGAAGGCGACAAAAATGGGTACCCAGTGTCCGGGGATATAGCCCGGTACCCTGCCCCTGAGGTACCGGGGGAGGGGACTGGCCCTCCAGGTTGGGGGTTGGGCGTGGGGCTGACAACTCCACCCCGTAAAAAATCCCACCGTTACGAAACCAAAGGAACATAAAGCCGGACTGCTTTCTTGGAGATGACCTGGAAAATGTCTAAGGGATATGAGATGTGGATGCTGGAACGTTCTTTCTCTGTTTCGAAGTAAGGCCCTCCAAGCGCTTATTTAACAGATGAATCTATACCGCCTTGACCTCCTTGCCATTCAGGAGGTGCGCTGGATTGGAGAGGGAGTTCTGGAGAATAAAAACTATACTGTGTTTTACAGCTGTGATCCCCAAAAACATGTTTTTGGTACAGGATTTATTGTAAACAAAAGAATTAAGCACCTTGTTTTAGATTTAAAGACAAAAAATAGCAGAATGTGCAGAATTAGAATTAAAGGAGTGTTTCAAAACTACAGTATTATATGTGCTCATGCACCAACAGAGGAAAAGAGTGATGAAATTAAAGATCTTTTCTATAGTGAATTAGATGCACTCTGTTGTGAATGCCCCCAAGGTGACATTAAGCTTGTATTGGGGGATTTTAACGCCAAAATTGGAAATGAAGATTTTTTTCCGATCTATCATATATTGGATATCATAGCCTACACGAAATTTCTAATGAAAACGGAATCAGGCTTGTTGATTTTGCAGCTGAACATGATATGGTTGTTGGAAGTACCATGTTCCAACATAAAAACATACACAAAAGGACATGGAGATCACCTGATGGCTCTACTTTTAATCAGATAGACCACATGCTGATTGGCGCCCGGCACTTTTCTAGCCTTTTGGATGTTAGGTCCTTCAGTGGTGCCAATATCGATTCTGACCACTATTTAGTTGTGATTAAAATAAGAGCGAAAATTTCAACATTCAAGTACAAACATAGAAAAAGTGAAGGTGGGTTTATTTACTCCAAGCTTAACGATCTGAATATTAGGAATGAATTTGTAGAAATGTTAAATTACAAACTTCAGGATAGTGAATTGGTGGGCCCCACCGGTATTGAAGATCAATGGTTATTGGTTAAAGAAGCTATCCTAGCAACTGCTGAACAGGTTCTGGGGAAAATAGAAAAGAACAAAAAAAAAGACTGGTTTGAAGATGAGTGCAAGGCAGTAACGGATCTTAAAAATAAAGCTTACCGAGATATGCACCAAAAGAGATTCACCAGAAGAAGACTATAAAACCGCCAGGAGAAATGAAAAGAGGATTCACAAAGCGAAAAAGCGACTGTTCTATGAAGAGCTTCTTAAGGATGCTGAGCATCTAAAAAGTAGCAATGAAAGCAGAGCTTTCTATAAGATAATCAACAATAGTCGAAAAGACTTCAAATCCAGAGTCACAATCTGCCGAAATAGTGATGGTGAAATCCTTAGCAACCCAACTGAAATATCTCAGAGATGGGTGGAATATTTCTCTGACCTATTAAACGCTGCACACACTAACAATGCAGTTTTTGTCCCCCATCAAAACTATCAAGATATTCAGGTACCTCCACCGGATTGCCATGAAGTTGAACTGGCTCTCAAGACGTTAAAGTCCAACAAGGCGTCTGGACCTGATAGAATCCCGGCCGAGCTTTACAAACATGGAGGAAGACTGCTAACAGAACAAGTTCATAAAATTATTATCTCTATCTGGAATGATGAAGTTCTGCCCCCCAGATTGAACCCTTGGAATCATCTGTCCAATCTACAAAAAGGGAGATCCCACAAACGGTGGTAACTACCGAGGTATTTACCTTTCTGAACTGCATCTATAACATCTTCTCGATAATCCTCTTTAACCGAACTTCTCCCTGGGTAGAAAGTATAGTGGGAGGATATTAGTGCGGGTTCAGAAAGGGGAAGTCCACCTGCGAATAAATCTTTAATCTGCGACAAATAATGGAAAAAGCAAGAGAGTTCAATATCGATCTTCACTACTTATTTATTGATTTTAAATCCGCATATGACAGTGTTGATCGGGAGGATGTGAAACATGGACTCTAACAAAGACCCAGACAAATCAACTTTTTATTTTTGAAAGGAAAGTCCTGAGGAAGATCTTTGTGGCTGTGAATGATAACGGAATTTGGAGACACGGGTACAACTTTGAACTCAACAGACTCTTTAAGGTAGCTGGCGTCGTCAACTACATCAAAATATGCCGCTTGAGATTCGCGGGACATGTCTGTCGAATGGATCCCTCATCTATGACATCAAGAATCTTTAATTATAAACCCATATCGAACAGACACAGAGGGAGACCCAAGCTGAGATGGACTGATTGTGTGGAAGAAGCTTTTAAAGTGCTGAAAGTGACCAATTGGAGAACTGTCGCCTCCCGGAGGACAAGATGGAGGGATGTTCTGAGGAAAGCCTTGGTCCACCCCGGGCTGTCGTGCTAAAGAAGAAGAAGAAGCCCTGCACATATTACGCTACATGCGACCATGTCAATATTTAGTGTTATATATATTTTGATTTATTCGTTCATTACAATAGAATAGCCATTATTTTTCGAAAGAATTAGAATAGAAAAATAGTCAAAAATAAAATTTTATTTTAATCTAGAAAGAAAACATTTACGCTATTTTGCGCTTGTTATCTGATTGCTTGATTTTACATTAAAAATCCCACTTTACGGAAAGTGATGCAGCTGTTTTAAAATATATCGTGTGCTAGAAATTTGAACTACCTGAAAGTGTTTAGTATACAAAATAACGAGGAAGTAAATTTTAGAAAATATACAAACTAGATCATAATTTGACGAACACTTACGCATTACATATAATAATTTTTTTTCTATTTATTTACTCTGGAGGATCTAACCCATCCAGTAAGCTTAGAGTAACTAGCCTATTCTCTGATGTAAGCAAAAAAGCAATACAAACAATTTACGAACAAGAAAATACAGAATATTAAAGAGAAAAAAAAACAGGGCGAAAATTGGCTGAGGTGAGGTGAAGAAACTACATTTATGGCTATAGATTGTAAAATAAGGAAGAAGGAAATTAATTTGCTATTTAGTTTATTGCTGTGAAAAAATAATATAAGCAGTTAGCAAGAAATTGCTTCCTATGTTGATCTTACCATATGGAATTGGCGGTATGAGGGCAGTGAAAAATATTGTGATTGGCGTCTCCAGGAGAACCACGTAAACAATAAGGAGCAGAAAGCAACTTGAACTTTGAGGTACTAAGATAAACGGAAAAAAGATATGTGGTTAATAAGGAAAGAATAAAAATTTGCCTGAAAATCAATTAGTAAGGGGTGGGGGGTTACTAACTGGTTTCCTAATAAATTGTTATCTCTTTTGAAAACCAAGGTGGTGGATAAAATTTTTAAAATAATTGTTTAGAAAAGAATGAGGAGCTGGAACAGCAAAACCCTCTTCCTCAAGAACAGCTCTTTCCCCCCAAAATATGCAAAATCATTAAAGGGGCTGTAATCAGCATTTAACGCAGTATAAATTGAAAAAAAAATGATTATTTTGAGAAAGTTTATGTTCAATGGAATTAAGATACCTAGACTTATTAGTAAGTCTGTCGAGTAATAAGACAGAGGAGATGTGAATGTGAATTTTTATATTGTGATTAACTACGCAGCAAACAGAAGACATCGATAATAGAAAGCTAAGGCTGAAAAACAGTTTTATAATGCGCTTAATTTTAAATATTTAATCTTAAAATCTGAAAGAATGTTAAGTGTATCAATGTGAAAGTTTAGAAAGCTTTGAGAATTTCAAAAAGTAAATTTTTAGGAGGGATTGGCTTAAGTTTCTGAAATTGAAGGGAAGGAGACCCAATACCCCTTTACCGTACATGAATATTGGCTATACAACAGAAACATATCAAAGTTTCATTAAAAAAATACTGAAATTTAAGCTTTTTGTAGCACGCTGGAAGATGAACGAGATATGAAGATTTTTTTTCTACGTAGTATCAACGTAGCTATGGAATTCGCACAAAAAACTCTAAAATTTTAAATAAGGTTTATTAATAAGGTAAGAATTTTGTTTACGGCGAAAACTACTTTTTTTTCTAAAAGAGTAAAGTTTAACTCCTGGTGGGTTGCGAAAGAGGTTCGGTGTGTTAGGTCTCATTCATTTCATAGGGTATTTATTTCAAATGTCTGTCCATGAACAGATTATTTTTCGTTCCTTAAAAAAACTTCTGCACTATAAAATTTGGAATGCATCGTCCATAAAAAAGAAGATAACTGACCTTCGGACAAACACAAACATATATTAAAAATGTTATTTTCGCTAAATTTGCTTTGAAGCATGTATTACTTCGAAACCAATTGACATATGATTTTCCAATTATTCAAATTATAGCTCTTAAATGTAGCATCTAGGATCTTAAATTTTTTAATAAATATATTTTTTCATCAGTTTACTTCCTGGAATTTCAGCAAATCGAATTTTTAATAAATGACAGTTAAAATTTTCTTATGATTTTCACTACTATTAAGGGTCTTTTAGGTAACTTTTTATTGAATTTAAATTATACTTAAAATAATACTTATTGAACAGCCTTTCGTTGTGGTTTTGTGTATAACAGATTGTAACCCTCCTTACCTACTCTCGGACCCAGCTAAAGGTGTGGGAGGAAGCTAAGGACTACTCGATATAATATTTTTTAACTATTTATGCAGCACACCAATTATCACAGACATAATTCAATCAATCAGATAGAATGAGATGTTTCCCAGAAGAAAACAGGGGCAAATTTGCTAACAGAGTTGCGAGCTAGGATAATACTTCTAATCAATTGATTCACATTTTATGGATCAATCCACTACTCTAATATTTGATTTACGCAATAGATATGTGACCAATCGTCCCTTAAATCTTTTTAATAATTTAAAGCTCGAAACGCGCTATTAACATACCTAATACCAAATCGGTAGATGTTCTTCCTTATCTTCTACTTCTTAATATTTTAATCTCCAGGCAACTTCATCTAATAATACATTCCCATCTATGTATCTATATATCTAACAAGCAAACCAATACTATATACAGCTGACCTAATCTGCATATCACGGTTTCTTCTTCAGAAAGGGTTGTTGTCATTCATAGCCCAAAGATTTCCCAAGATGGTTATTAGAAGGACACGTATAGATCCGTCACAAGATCAATCATGATAACATTATTTCATAATTATAAACGAGTTCTTATTCTTAACGTTTATGTTTCCTTTCTAAAATCGTGTATATAGTTAAATAATTGGGGAAATCCGGGGTCAGTATGTATATTAAATTACTCTAACTGATAGTTATTATTTTTATTTTTATTATACATTAAAAAGCTTCTTCTTTTAATCCAAGCAACCGCTTACCCATTGTCTTTTTTTCTTCTTCTTCTCTTTTATTTATTCATTTTTTTTATTCTATTAATTTAATTGAATACAAAAATAAAGTACCTGATCATTTAATAAAATAAAAATTACTCTGAGAAACACAAATGAAAAAAGAAATACTGAAACTTTAAAAAATAACAAACAACAAGGGCGTAAAAGTAAAAGAGTAAAATAACATTTAAAAATAATTGGAAATACTTTTTGAGAGAGAGAGACAAGAGGGAAATATAATTGTCTCAGAAAATTATATTAAACCCCATTAAATCTCGTGAATTTGCTTGAATCAGAATATTATCTTCTTTTCCGTTTTTCTCAAGCATTTTTCTACCATTCTTTTGTGATTAAAACCAGAGGAAATTCTTTATTCACAATTTCTATTGTTGTATTCCAATTTAGTTGTGGATTCCAAACTTCATTTTTGTAGATTCATAGCATTTTGTTTGAACCCAAGGAAATATGTAAGTTTCGTAACTTAATTTCAAACTTCATCAAAAGACTTTTTTTTAGAACTGTACGAGAATGTGATGATTTTCCTATACAGAAAAGTAGTTTAGACATACCTTTAGAGAAGAATTTTAACAAAATTTCCTCCACTGTACTTTATACATACTATAATAGCAATAATAAAATTAAATGTGTTTCTACCTAGAATAAAAACGGAATTAAATGCGGAATTCCATTTGGATTAATATATTTTTCAGTATGTTGAAATGATAGTAAAGTAATTTTTTCATTGGCAAAAATAGATTTAATACGTCTATATGATGTGCATATGTTTAGAATCAGTTACGTTTTCTGAAATCTGAGCAATATAAGCTAGTAACAAAGATACACATAGTAGCATATAATTGTAAAAATATATGGCAATAACAAAAGCGGCATATAAATCTAAGGCAACTACAAAAAAATGAAGGGTGGTGTTAGTAAAAATTGCTACCAAATAAAGTAACATATATGTTCCTATATTTTAGAAAAAGCTTTTAAAGTTAGATGAAATGTTTTTTTTTAATAACTAAAATATACTGTATCTAAAATTTACTACTTTGTGCTTTCCCGTTAGCTTTAAGTAAGTATTCTATGTAATTATACAGAGTGATTCTAAATTGTTTTTATAAACTAAGAGGGGTGATATTACCCATCGATATGACCCATAACTCTATACAGGAACATTGGATTGCATTCCTCTGAGACAGAAAAT